>FWPY01000062.1:600000-866776 GCA_900174645.1 Sonneratia alba | reverse complement strand
AAGAGAGAGATTAATGACTGAGGCAAAAAGCTGTCTCTCTCATTGCGAGCAAATGAGGGGGAAGAGGCTTTGGCGGACCCAATTCTCATTATTCAATGCGGAGAATCAGCTTTTTGATATACTTTGATGCTCATGTTTTTGGGCCAAGGCATAAGCGAAGAGTCATTGCATGTTTGCAAACGCTGCAAAAAGCGTCTTAAACCCTAAAAGGAGAAGAGACCCACAATGAAAGAAGTAGTGATGGAATGGAAGGCATGCAAAACCCGATACACGGAACTTCCAAGATCGAGGATGATCAAGATATTGAGGGCGATCAAGATAAGAGGCTGAGACATCTGGTCGGGTCGCTGTCTTTTCTTCTATTCAGGAGGATCTCGGAAATGGGATGCTGATATAATTTCTTTGTCAGATGCTCATCCTCTGTACCTAAGTGGTAACATGGTGGACTGATAGTTAATTTACCTCCTATATCACTGCGTAGTAATAAGTTGAGCATGGTCGTGTGTGTTTGTCCAGAATAGAATTTTGTAATGTTACAGGTATGAGGCATGGTAGAATTTAGGTAATGTAAAGTTTTAATTTCAACTTTATAAGAATGTTCGTTATTTACTTCTCCTAACACATATTCAACGTTCAAGTCTTGGTATTTACTATCTATATAGTATCAAACTTACCTGCTTTTCCTGCAGCGCGTTGTTCTTCTTATAACCTTTCTTTTTACTTCTCGAATAATGTTCCTAAAAAACACAGAAGCAGAATTATGCTCATCTGAATGAAAATCACACGTCCCAAGAACTCATAAATTGGGGCACATGCTTCTCTTTTTTCTGTCCTTTGAACTCTTCCCTCTGCTTAAACGGATGAAACAGGTCTGTCACAGGGAATGGTCTGAGTCTTAGTAAGATGAAGAACTCGTTCAACAGGTTCGATCCCGTCAGCTTACAACTCGAGTGCAATTGGGGCTTTTTTAATGCCTAACCATCTGCTGGACACAGTAAGACAACTTTAGTAATTTGGCCAAATTTGCAGCTTTCAAGTTTTTTATCAGCTGGGTTGCAAATGATAGGATTTGTTTCATTATCTACGTACCATCTTCATGCCTGGTCAAGCTTTACTCAAACCCAAGACTGGTCTCTCTTATTGCATAATTGGAGCGTATCAAATGATGTTTTCGAGTCTAGACTGTTGTAGCATCATGAGCTTCTTGCTACGCTAATTTGAATTTCACGTATTATACATGAATGTTCTTGTGTGTTGAAATTCAATCGACAAGAAAAGATGGCTAGACCAATTGGAAGATCGATAACTAGCAATTTTGGCATGGCATTGTGTCTTCTATCGCCCATGCCTTTTATCTTTTCACACTCCTATCCCTTTTCAATAGGAGCTGGCTACTAGCTACATCCGCACGCAAATTAATATCCATTCTTCATTGTTGCACACCTCATCGAAATCAAACTCGAGCAAGTCCACCATATCCTCCAGAACACAAGCCCCATTGCCTCACCGCTTAGAACAATTGGATTCGTCTTGGTAAATAAACCATCGATTCCGAACAATTGTTGGACAAGAACGCTACCTTTTTAAGAAGTTATTCTGAGCTTGTGCCGATGCATTCAGGCCATCTCACTCCCCTGTGGCTGGACAAAGTGACATTCAACCGTTTACGTCTGCCATGTCAATCTCAATTTCCCTTCAAAGCAATTGCCCCAAGGAGTGCTACCATCGCCTCTGTCGTTTCAAGGTCATTGACTGCATCGACTGTGAGCTCTCCGAATCGGCCATGAGAAATATCAAAAGTGAAGGGGAAGGGCAAGAAACTGGGATGTCGATCGTTGACAGGAAGTTAGGATAAGGCAGGGGCTTATAAATGCCGATCATGCTGATGGCTAGGAATGCATAGAACTTAGCATGTGCTGATCTACGTACGATGCTTTGCATTCGGTAAAAGTCTAGAAGGGATCCCTAATGCAGGTTCACAATGTATTAAAATTGACAAGTTTGCTTGTTTGGAGAATGCTAACATAACGGCGAGTTCTATGGCCCGGTTTCCATCGGGCCATTCGAGTACCACAAAAGGGTGGATTAATTCTTCATGTGAAGGCTTGTCATGGGCCACTCATCAAATTAAGGCAGCAACAGTGCGATGTATCATTGGATGGGCTGAAGCAGCAGTTGTAAGATCTTATGAATTTGAGAAATTTGACAATTAAGCTTGTACGTCTTTTTAATATTGTATTTGATTGGATCACAAGTCTGGTTGCAACTTTAGACCAGTGACCAAATAAGAATCTGAGAACTCAGGTGAGCAATGAACAATTATTATTGAGAGTGAGGGAACGTGACAATCACTACTCAATATTCGTGGTTTTCGGATAAGTTTTGTCTGTACTCTACGGGCTAAGGAGGCTTAGCCTATGATCTCACTGACTAGAAGGAATCAATCTCTTACAAATCAGCAGCACTATTTGTTTTGATCCTCAACACTGCCTCTCTACATAGAAAGACCCAAATACGTATCCTTTATATTTTGATAGTATATAAATCGAAAATATATTGATTATATTTTGATAGTATATAAATCGAAAATATATTGATTATATGGAATCCCACTCAATAAGGAAGTGATAAATATCCCAAAATATTTGGAATGATTCTTTTTCCCAGTAATGTGCCATGGCACCTAAAAACATGAATGCCATGACACTCTAACACAAGAATTGTTCTCTTCAACCTTTTGCTCCACATATAAGGAAATGGTAGTTCTCCTCCTCATCTCTTGGGTTGGTAACTCAACAAATATGAGTCACACACAACATGTAATTTGACAATCTTCATCTGTTCATCATGCTAGAAGAGCCTGCAGAAGACCACGTGCATATGTTGCACTCGGATATCCTGAAATTTTAGAGTCGGGACTTTTTTCCATCAAGGCCTTTTAGATGAAATTGGAGTGTGAATTACGTCCCACAATTGATCATAATGGAATCCAATCAGGGGAATCATCCAAAATACCCAAAGATGTTGTTCGAGAGACGCTTACTCCCAAAATTGGACCAGACGATTAACTGTGGGCAGAAAATGTATCATCCAAAATACCCCAAAGATGTTGTTGGGACCAGAGATTAACCAAAATATCATAGAATATTGAGGGAAGAACTTTCAAGCTAAGAGAGGTCCATCTTGAGAGTGATGTGACCAAAGAGAGGGACATCCACCCAAGACACATTGCTCAAATTCTATTGAATAATAAAAAAGCCTACACGTGACTTTTTGGAGGTTCTTCTCATGCATATATGGCCTTCACACTATACACGTTAAGTAGCAAATAAAGTATTTCAACATAAATCCTTATTGTTGAAACATGCATGAGACAAGTTGAGGTAACAATAAATAAATCATAAATAGAAGAAGGTAAATAATACAGCACGTTTCACCTATGTTGAAGTGCCCAAATTATCAGGTCAACTCGACCATGCTACTTCAATGGTCATGGAAACTTGTGGTCATCGTAACACATAGGTGTCCTTTTTCGTTATGGAATGCAAACTTCTTTACTATATTTCTTACACTTAAAAGCATAAAACAAGGGAACAAATTCAGGCATCTGGCTAAGGAACATCCTGCATATAGATTTTGTTTTCTTGCAGTTCAAACTAGGAACAAAAATGATAATGGCCGAAACAATATTTCTGTTCCTACTCTTTCTATATCCCTTATTTCTGTTATCCGTACCAGAATCAGTAGCATCGCCTTACCCGATCAACCCTCCCGCAAAGACCAATTGCAAGGATACATGTGCTGATCACATAACCATTCCTTTTTCCTCCGGGATTGGAGCTTACTGCTTCTTGAACGAGTGGTACGAGATTCTCTGTCTTAACAATGCCCCTATGAGCTGTCATTTGAGGATCTCAATATTTTTCATTCCCCAAATAGTTATTAGTTGTCTTAAGCATGCTATGAATTCATAATTTAGTCCATTTTCATCTAAAAATTAAAGCTGATAGATGACGATATATAATATTTTTGTAAGTTTATAATTTTTATCTTAATTACTAGATATAGAATCGTATTCTCCACTGCTGTCATTCGTTTATTATCTTGCACTCCCCATTCTCTGATTGTACAATATAAAGAGCACTTGCAATTGTATAAAAAAAAAAAAGAAATCTTTCCGAACGTAAAACGTTTCTTCCACTTATTTTCCTGGTATTAGTGCGAGTATTCTTGTATCAATGAATCTCTTGAAAGCGGTTCAATAATGGAGCCACGTCCAACCACGTTAGAAAGCGGGAAGACAGATCACTGCAATCTAACGTTGCTCACGCCGCTGAAGCGAAAGTGATGTGGGATGATTTACGGTAGAGATTTTCTCAAGGAAACACTCCTTGGACGTTCCATCTAAAAACGGAACTTAGTCTTCTTCGACAAGAGGGGCTCTCTATTGCCAATTGTTACACAAAATTGCAGTTGATCAAGGACGAGCCGGATGAATACACCAGGATTCGGACATGCAAGTGTGGGGAAGCTGCTAAGGAATTTCTCGAGGAAAAGGAAGTTGAGAAACTATACCAGTTTCTTATGGGTCTTAACTCTGAGACCTTTGCAACAGTTCGTTCTTGGATCAGATCCCTTGCCTGCCTTAAGCAAAGCATACTCACTCGTAATCCAGAAAGAGCGACAGAAGTTGCTTGCGATGACCTTTTAAGATTAGCCCAACATGGTGGCCTTCTCGGTCAAGACAAAATAGGCACAAGGAGTTGGACATCTGAAGTGCGACCACTGCCATAAAATTGGACACGTGAGGGAGAAGTGTTGGAGGTTAAATGGACATCCTCGGGGCAAGAAATTGGAGAAGTTTGCTGGCATTGCAGGGATGGCGGCTGTCAGCCCCTTAATGCTTGGACACGGAAATGGCTGCCAAGCAGACCCTCGATAGTGTGGCAGCCCGGGAAAGGATCGAGGGAAGGAATGCCAAAAGATCAGTGGGATATATATAGGGCGAGGGCCAAGCCAGGAGGGAAGGCGAGCTGGACTTCCCAACCTCCCTAAAGACTCGGTCGGGGAGTGAGCTGGCCGCCCTAACCGCCCGGAAGACTTGTTCTTGGGTGAGTAAGGCGGAAGACAGGTGGCGGGCTGTGCAGGCCTGAGCACTCCGCAAGACCCGGTCAAGAGCAAGTGGGCTGGACGCCCTAACCTCCCAAGAGACCCGTTCAAAGGCGAGATGGCAAGTAACGGGCGTGTGGGTTCTCCCGAAGACTCGCTAGGGAAGTCGCTCGGGGTCGAGCGACGCTACCGTTCCATGCAATTGATCCAAGGAAAGGGTGCGGTGCCCACAACCGAACTAAGTGCAAATGGCACTTAGGTAGACCCGATATACTTCCGTCGTGGAACGATGGAAGCTCGGTCAAGGTGCTGGCCGAGTGACTGTGATGGCAGCAGTCAAGCTTATCCAATTGCAGCCCCTAAAAGTGTGGAAGTGGGTGGTTTGGAGCTGAGGTGTCTCCTGGAAACCAGGGCCGGTGGTTGCCCCCTGCAAGGATAAATAGCCCCCGGGTCCAAAGGTTGAAGCAGCAGAAGGGGAGAGCAACTGGAGAGAGTCGAGAGGAAACACTCTATCACCGACAGTCGAGCAAAGGAAGTCCCGGCAACAGTGTGACCAGTCCCCTGACGCTAAGTGTGAACTCCCGAAGTGAAGTTCACCCGTCCAAGTGAGGAGTGCAAGTGCCGGAGTACGAGGCATATACTTGGACGTGGCCGTGCAAGGTCGTGTAAGGGTTTTGTGTGTTCTTGTAATTCGTGTTTTGTGAATACAAGTGAGATTTCCCTTACCTTGCATTGTTCGATCGTAATCCTTGATTGCTAAACCTCGCCAAGCTATTTCACTGTGCGTGTGTGTGTGCTTCGGGTTGGCTGAGAGTGCACGGGTCACTGCTTCAGCACCATCGCAGGAACGGGAAAAATTCGGGTGAGTTCCGACCCCTGTGACAGCTGGTATCAGAGCTGTGTTCAAGCAGTGTGCGAGGATTGGAAGAGCAAGCAATCGGTGACTTGTGGATGTCCCGTATGGATGCGTTAAGAGATCGAATCATGGCTTTGGAAGCGTCCCTTGGCAACATGTTTGGAGTGAACGGAACTGTGGCGGATGTTCTGGCAGCGCTAGTTCCAGATGTTGTCCGTTTGAAGGAGGAGGTGACTGTCCTCCTACGTGCATTGGCTGCTGGAGTAGCCGAGGCAGAGGGAACAAGGGCTAAGGTAAAGATACCCGAACCCAAAGCGTTTATAGGCGCTCGGAGTTCCAAGGAACTCGAAAATTTCTTGTGGGATATCGAGCATTACTTTGAGGCAGGAAAAGTTCCAGAGGGGGAACAAGTCTCAATGGCGGTCATGTACTTGGCGGGCGATGCAAAGCTCTGGTGGCGAACCCGAGAGCAGGACGCTGCTACCGGCGGGCGGCCACGCATCAGAGATTGGCCAGTACTGAAGAAGGAACTCAAGGAGCAGTTCCTTCCCACGAACACGTCGTGGGCTGCTCGGGATGCATTGTGCAACTTGAGGCAGACGGGTACGGTACGTGACTATGTGAAGGAATTTAGTTCCTTATTGCTTGATGTCACAGAAATGTCCGAGTTGGACAAATTGTTCAACTTCATGCGGGGTCTTCAATCGTGGGCTCAACTTGAGCTGCGAAGGCAAGGAGTCCAGGACCTCCAGACCGCAATGGCAAAGGCGGATGCGTTGGTAGACATCCGTATATCAAAGAGCGACCCGAAGGGGAAGCAGGCCGAGAAGGTGAAAGACAAGGCGGCCAAGCCTAGCAAGGGTGCTAGCAAAGCTGACAAAGGGAAAACGTCTAAAGGAGACAAGGGGAAGGGGAAGGCGACGGAAGGTTCGTCCCTTAAGGACCCCAAGACCCACCCGGGGTGCTTCATCTGCAACGGCCCCATCGTGCTCGAGATTGCCCGAAGAGGGAGAAGCTGTCGGCCTTGGTGAATAGGACCGACTCCGACTCCGAAGACGAGCAAACTAGAGTGGCACCTCTCCAAGTTCTCGGTGCCATTCGATCGGGAAGAAAGGCGCATGAGCAGGGACTGATGTATATACCGATGACCCTGAACACCAAGGAAGTGGCGGCAATGGTGGACACGGGCGCAACGCACAACTTCGTGTCGGATCGAGTTGTGCAAGCTTATGGATTGCGAATCCAGAAGCAGGCCAGCCGCATCAAAGCCGTCAACTCTCAAAGCAGGCCGGTACTTGGAATGGCCAAAGGTGTGTCGGTGCAAATTGGTGATTGGTCAGGGCCATTGATGTCATGGTCATCCCGATGGACGATTTTGACATAATACTCGGTAACATCTTTCTCATGAAAGCTTGTGTTTCAATCATGCCACATGTGTCTGGTTTGTTCATTTTAGACCCGAGGAAACCTTGCTTTGTTCGGGCATTTAAGGGCCTAAACCATGCGGAGGACATAAAGACTGAAAGGGTCTCGGCTATGCAAATAGCCAAAGGCTGGAAGAGGGGCCAGCCAACATACCTTGCAGCGATCCATGAGTCAGAGCCTAAGGGGGGCACGAACGCGGACGTTCCTGACATGGTGCAAGGCATTCTAGGCGACTTTTGTGACGTTATGCCTAAGGAGCTGCCCAAGGGCTTACCACCAAGGTGGGTGGTAGATCACAAGATCGAGTTGATTCCGGGAATAAGGCCACCAGCGAAAGCTCCTTACCGGATGTCGCCTAAGGAACTGGAGGAGTTACGGAAACAACTCCAGGACCTACTAGAATCGGGGAAAGTTCAACCTTCAAAGGCGCCCTTTGGAGAGCCAGTGCTGTTCCAGGAGAAGCAGGATGGCACGCTGCGGTTGTGCGTGGACTACCGCGGGCTGAACAAGATCACTGTGAAGAACAAGTACCCCGTGCCATTGATAGCAGACTTGTTCGATCGGCTAAGTGGAGCCGAGTTCTTCACCAAATTGGACCTGAGATCGGGATATTGGCAAGTTCGCATAGCGGAGGGCGACACGCCAAAGACGACAATGGTGACTCGGTATGGGTCATATGAGTTTATGGTAATGCCATTTGGCTTAACCAATGCACCAGCCACATTTTGCAACCTTATGAATGATGTTTTTCATGATGTAATAGAAAAGTTTGTGGTAGTGTATCTCGATGACATTGTCATCTATAGTCGGTCCCTAGAGGACCATCTTGGGCATTTACGTTTTGTGTTCCAGCGGCTAAGGGAACACCGGCTATACGTAAAGAAGGAGAAGTGCGAGTTCTACACCAAGGAAATCAACTTCCTTGGACACGTGATTGGCGGGGGCACGGTGAAGATGGATCCCCGAAAGGTGCAAGCCATTAGGGAGTGGATGGCTCCCAACAAGGTGGGCGAATTGCGGAGTTTCCTAGGGTTGGCAAACTATTACCGCAAGTTCATTAAGGGATACTCGAAGTTGGTATCCCCTCTCACCGATCTACTACAGAAGGGCAAACCGTGGACTTGGGATGCGGCATGCGCAGACGCCTTTGAGAAGGTCAAGTCCCGGATTGTGGCCGAACCTGTGCTGAAGCTGCCGGACTTCAATAGGGGCGTTCGAAGTCCATACGGATGCTTCGGATCGTGCTGCAGGCGGAGTGTTGGTGCAAGATGGGCACCCGGTAGCATTCGAGAGCTGGAAGTTGAAGCTGGCTGAACAACACTACTCCACGCACGAGAAGGAAATGTTGGCGGTTGTGCATTGCCTACGGGCATGGCGGGTATACTTACTCGGCACCTCTTTTGTGATCAAAACGGATAATGTTGCAAACACTTTCTTTAAGACACAGAAGAAGTTGTTCCCAAGGCAGGCCCGGTGGCAAGAGTTCCTGGCCGAGTATGACTTCGAGTGGGAGCATAGGCCGGGGCGCCACAACCAAGTTGCCGACACTTTGAGCAGGAAGGCAATAGAGACGATTGCTGCGCTTACCCAATTGGAGTCCACCTTCGTAGGCAAACTGAAGGATCAGGCGAAGGAGGATCGGGTATACCAAAAGTTGGTTGCGCAGGTTCAAGATGGTACCGTGCGGAGGTACTGACTTGAAGATGGCTTGCTATACGTGAAGGGTGGTCACGTATTCGTCCCCAGCAGAGGGCTGAGGACGCAGCTATTGCGCGAACATCATGACGCGCAATGGGCTGGGCATCCCAGACGGGAAAGGATGCTGGCGCTGTTGGCACGCTCCTACTTCTGGCCGAAGATGGAGAACGACATTGAGCTTTACGTCAAGACTTGTCTTATTTGTCAACAAGACAAGGCGGAACGGCACATTGAGGCGGGCTTGTTGCAGCCTTTGCCTATTCCAGAGAAACCTTGGGTATCTGTTTCTATGGACTTCATCAGTGGCTTCCCGGAGGTTAAGGACTTTGATGGAGTTATGGTTGTGGTAGACAGGTTCTCGAAGTATGGGATCTTCAGGCCTACCCCAAAGAATTGCTCGGCGGAGACGGTGGCAGAAGAGTTCTATCGCCACTTGGTCAAGTTGTTTGGGATCCCGACGGACATTGTGAGTGATCGAGACGCTCGGTTCACCGAGAGGTTTTGGACCCATCTCTTCAATATGATGGGGACAAAACTAAAGTTCTCAACAGCGAACCACCCGCAGACGGATGGCCAAACGGAGAGGATGAACCAGCTGCTGGAAGAGTACCTACGACACTATGTCACGGCGAGTCAGTGGAATTGGCTGGAATTGTTGGATACGGCGCAATTTTGTTACAACTTGCACTGTTCCTCAGCCACTGGGTTCAGCCCGTTTGAGCTCGCGTTGGGCTATCAACCATTGACCCCTTCCGAAGTGGCCCTTCAAAAAGAAGGAAGGGCCATGTCCTGCTGCATACCGTTTTGCCCGGAATAAGCAGGAAATGCTCGAGGAAGCACAGGACAGCCTTGCCAAAGCTGTCTGCCGCATGAAGAAATATGCGGACCAGGGGCGTCGACCGCTAGAATTTTAAGTCGGTGACAAGGTCATGCTGAAATTGACGCCCCAAATATGGAAGAAAGTGACGAGCAAGAGATGGCACAAGGGCCTCATTCAGCGGTATGATGGGCCATTCGAGGTGGTGAAGTGAGTTGGAGCCGTGGCTTATCGCTTAGCACTACCCGAGAGGATGAAGATTCATCCGACTTTCCATGTCAGCTTCCTAAAGCCCTACCATGAGGATGCGGATGCGGACTGCGTTAGGGCAAGACGTGCGCCATTGAATGTACGCACGGAATTGGAAAGGGAGGTTGACCGTGTGCTGGATCGACGGGTGTTGGGTTACAGCAAGAAGAACCGGAGAACGGAGTACCTGGTTCTATGGAAAGGTTTGCCAATGTCGGAAGCGAGTTGGGAAAAGGAGGCTACACTCTGGCAGTTTGAGGACAAGATCCAGGAGTACCTCCACTCGATTCCGACGAGGGCGTCGGCTTCCTCAAGTGGGGGAGGTTTGTCAGCCCCTTAATGCTCGGACACGGAAATGGCTGCCAAGCGGACCCTCGATAGCGTGGCAGCCCGGGAAAGGATCGAGGGAAGGAATGCCAAAGGATCAGTGGGATATATATAGGGCGAGGGCCAAGCCAGGAGGGAAGGCGAGCTGGACTTCCCAACCTCCCTAAAGACTCGGTCGGGGAGTGAGCTGGCCGCCTAACCGCCCGGAAGACTTGTTCTTGGGCGAGTAAGGCGGAAGACAGGTGGCGGGCTGTGCAGGCCTGAGCACTCCCACAAGACCCAGTCAAGAGCAAGTGGGCTGGATGCCCTAACCTCCCAAGAGACCCGTTCAAAGGCGAGATGGCAAGTAACGGGCGTGCGGGTTCTCCCGAAGACTCGCTAGGGAAGTCGCTCGGGGTCGAGCGACGCTACCGTTCCATGCAATTGATCCAAGGCAAGGGCGCAGTGCCCACAACCGAACTAAGTGCAAATGGCACTTAGGTAGACCCGATATACTTCCGTCGTGGAACGATGGAAGCTCGGTCAAGGTGCTGGCCGAGTGACTGTGATGGCAGCAGTCAAGCTTATCCAACTGCAGCCCCTAAAAGTGTGGAAGTGGGTGGTTTGGAGCTGAGGTGTCTCCTGGAAACCAGGGCCGGTGGTTGCCCCCTGCAAGGATAAATAGCCCCTGGGTCCAAAGGTTGAAGCAGCAGAAGGGGAGAGCAACTGGAGAGAGTCGAGAGGAAACACTCTATCACTGACAGTCGAGCAAAGGAAGTCCCGGCAACAGTGTGACCAGTCCCCCGACGCTAAGTGTGAACTCCCGGAGTGAAGTTCACCCGTCCAAGTGAGGAGTGCAAGTGCCGGAGTACGAGGCATATACTTGGACGTGGCCGTGCAAGGTCGTGTAAGGGTTTTGTGTGTTCTTGTAATTCGTGTTTGTGAATACAAGTGAGATTTCCCTTACCTTGCATTGTTCGATCGTAATCCTTGATCGCTAAACCTCGCCAAGCTATTTCGCTGTGCGTGTGTGTGCTTCGGGTTGGCTAAGAGTGCACAGGTCACTGCTTAGCACCATCGCAGGAACGGAAAAGTTCGGGTGAGTTCCGACCCCTGTGACAGCGGCGACAGTGCAGAAGGAAGAAAAAGATAAAAAAGAGGCCATTTGTTATGAACAAGTCCATATTGTTTCCTCACCCCAGCCTGGAGAAATGACGTCAGGCTACTTAACAAGCTCATCTATGGCTGCTGCAGTCCAGCAAGGAAAATTGAAGTCAATAGCTTGCATTGACACGCAAGCTTCATCTCAGATTGTCCCCTGCCTCACTCAGGAGGGGTATCAACAATTAATTTCAGCTTCTCAAAAATATAAAAGGAATAGAAGCGAACCGTTAATTTTAACAGTGTATCTGATTGGATACTTCATACGGGAGCATGTGCTGATCTACGCACGAAGCTTTGCATTTGATGAAAGGCTACAAGGGGAACCTGGTACAACAATGTATTGAAAGACAGTTGTAGTTGATCTACGCACGCATGATGTTAGTTGTATTGATGTGCTGCGCCCAAATTCATATATATGATAGATTGCTTTTACTGTTCATACTTTAATAACATCCGGTAATTCATCCGATTTGAACTTTGGCCCAACTACTCCTAGGGAAGGTGGATAAAGTTAGCTAGTTGTGTGGGAAAGTAATTCATTGCCTAATGTATGCCGCTAGATGTGTGGGTCCATGGCCAATAATTGCAGGGTTTCAAAATAAACTATAGTAGATATGAATCCCAAATATATATTAGTCCGCCATAACAGCGAAACTTTTAAATTTAGAAATTTAAATTGCTCTATTAGTGCATGGTCTCTTATGGATGAAATCATACAGCTAAATTCATCATGAAATAGAGCAAGGGAGCCCTGTCAACTGTATTGTGCACCCTCATCTAAGAACATAAGATCTTAAATTTGATTATGGATATTGAAACTTTTCAGATCCTTAGTTTCATCATTGTATGACTATTATCTCTAATATGTATAAAAATATATATTTTTTTAAATGATGGACATTAGGCCTCGTGGTGACAAAGGAGAAGAGCTTGCAACTGTGAGAAAGAGATGAAGCTTCTTGGGCTTTATTCTGAAAGACTTGACATCTAGATGGCAAGATATATTCTGAAAATTCCTTTAGAAAACTAATGGAGAGGGCGTGCCGGTGTTTCCAGTGGGGGCTTCTTGAGCTTAGAATTTAGAAAGGAGTTTGCTAGAGACCTTGTGGAGTTCAATTATTATTTACAAATAGTGTTTTCCTCAACGAGGATTATATGTTTGATTCTATGGAATTAAATAAAAAATTTTAAATTGACAGATTTGGTTGTTTAGAGAATGGCCATCAGACACCACAAATGGGTGGATCAATTGTCCATGTGAAGGCCCTTCATGGGCCAGTCATCAAATTAAGGTAGCAACAGTGCAATTCATCATTTGATGGGCTGAAGGAGTTGCCCCAAGGTTTTATCAATTTGATAAATTTGTCAATTAAGCATCCTTGTAATTTGACAATTTGCATCTATTCATCATGCCAGAAGAACCCGCGGAAGACCAAGTGTATATGTTGCACCTAGATAACTTGAAATTTAGAATTGGGACTTCCATCTATGTATTATGGATGAAGATATTGAGTATGAATTATATCCACAATTGATCGGAATGGAATCCATACCAAGGGAAATTATTCAAAATACCCTGATGACTTTGTCGGGGCTGGAGATTAATCGAAATATCATAGAATTATTAAGGAAATAACTTTCAAGCTAAGAAAGCTCCATCTTGAAGGTGAAATTATCATGTTAAATAATAGTACAACACATTTCACCTATGTCAAATCACCCAGATTATTAGGTTAAGTCAATTATGTCTACTTCAAATTAAAATTGGACCATTAGGGACAATTATACAAGGCGTTCCCACTAGATATTTCAATATAAATGAAAGTTGAGGAGATGAATTATAAATTAATCAAAGTAAACACCACGGAACATTTCACCTACATCTAAGCACCCAAAGTCTCAAGTCAAGCCGACCATGTGTCTCATTGGTCATGGAAACTTGCGGGTTCCATAAACTAAGGGCCCCTTTTATTATGGTTGCAAACTTCTTTGCCAAAAGCTCTTATTTTGGGATAAACAAAGAAGGAAGGAAAAGCATTTTGCTAATAACAGCTAACTAATGAAGTCCATGAAGCAAGGGAATATCAACAAAAGAGAAAAAAAAAAAGCCTTAACATTTAAGATCAAGAGATTCATGGAACATCTAGGAACAACAATCGGGCGGCAGACTTCATGGGCGAAGCTAGCAAGGGAACAGGAACCTCAAAATCAAGGATGCAATCGTCCCCCCAAAGGGCATTTTGTCTATTTTATTCTCAGATTGTACCGAACCCAATAATAGTTGGTGTGTGACCAACAAGAGAGACACTCAGCCGAAGTGACACAACTGTTAAATTAGCTGTGAGCCCCATAAGGGATTAGGCCCATTTCCACTTAAAAACTCAAGCTGATAGGTGGCGGTACCCAACCTTCTTATAAGCTCACAATGTTTTCTTCATTTAATTGATGTGGGATGGTATATCTCAACACCCGCCCTCATGTGGCAATGTGGTCTACTTTGCCATGTGCCATTAAACACCCACCCTTAACAACTGTCTACGAGCCAAGTACTCTTCTTCTGGTTGCAAACAAGAGGGACAACTAGCCATAAGTTGGGCAATTTTCTTCCGTACTCGGGCTTATATCAACTAACCACGAGCCAGGCTTTTAGACTCAGGTCGGACGAGGTGCGAGCCTACTAGCTCTAATACCATATTAAATTCGTTGTGAGCTCATAAGGAATCAGCTCGTTTCCACTTAAAAACTTAAATTGATAGGTGGTGGTACCCAACCTTCTTATAAGTACACAACATTTTTCTTCATTTAATTATTGTGGGATCGTATATTTCAACCCACACAAATTTCTTTGAGATAATCATATATTGGACGGTGCATTTAAAAGGACTTCTTACATGGCCGTAGACATAATCTCTTGACGATTCAAAGTACATTCTCGAAAATCATAAACTTTAATTAATATATCTTGGCCCATCTCTGAAGCTTGAAGCTTGAAGCTGAGCACTTGGCTTCTTTTTTATGATAGAATTTGTAATACACTAGTTGTTGACCAATATAGAATTTAAGAGACCACTAAGAGACGTTTAATTAATATCTCTTCAAAATCAGTTGCCTTTCTAGTTCATCTTCCACGTTTTAGGATTAAGAGATCTACACAACCTACTTGATTTCAAGCAATTCAGATTAGATGTTTTGGAGGAATAGAGGTGGAGTGAGCTTCTTTCCTGAATCCCCTATCCGACCATTGATCTCTTTCTCGTGAAGCACCGAGAAGTTTCTAGGAAAAACATTAATTGACTTGTTGACTCAATTATAATTCAAAGTCTAGCTTCTTTTATAGGAAGCCAAGGAGGGCCCACCGAGAATTTATCTTTTGTTATTAGGAATTTATTAGAAGAAGAATAGCAGATAGTTGTCCAAGCTCTTCCAAGCATACACGTAACAACTTGCTTTTCTACCTGAGCAATTTGTAGAATTTTTGCTCAAAGTATCATTTCAGATACTTTTTTCTCATATTTTTACTCAATAATTATATTTTTTTAAGAGTGATTTGACAACTTAATCCCCTCTTTTTTCAACTGATATATATTTCACCTTTTGTAATTATTTTGTTACGATTGTTTTTTTAAATATTGCAATATGACTTACCTATGTGTCCAATAGGATTGATAATTCATGTCGTATTTAAACAGTTCGTGTAAAAAAAGCAATCAACCCGTACTCAACCCGCTTAACCGATATTGACTAAACATGTTAAAATGTGTGGATTATACATGTACATATTTAACACGTTTAATGCAATTATAATAAGAATCTGATCAAAATATTTATGATGTGGTTATACCAATGAGATTATTACAATAGAATTTAACAAATAAACCTTAACGTATTTAATATTGCTAAATTAAATTTAAAATACATGTATTTAAATAAGATAAATATGTTAACATATTCAATATATATTTAAATATATTTAAACAAATAGAATTAATCATTTGTAACTTGAACTCTTACGTCTCGAACAAATTTGTCCTGATACAAGTTTTGTTCAAAAAGACTTGACTTATGGATGACATGATATATTCTGAAAATTCATTCAGAAAACTAATGGTGAGAAGTTTTATCAATTTGGGAAATTTGACCATTAAAGTTGGGCGTCTTTGTAATTCAACAATTCGCTCCTATCCATCATGTAAGAAGAACTCACAAAAGACCAGGTGTATTGCAGCACCTAAATTTCCTGAAAGTTAGAATTAGGACTTCCATCAGACCTTTCAGACAAAAATATTGAGTTTGAATAACGTCCAAGAATTGAACGGAGTAGAATTCATACCAGAGAAAATCAACCAAAATGCCCTAATGATTATGTCGGGAGAATCAAAATATCATGGATTTATGAAGGGAAGAATTTTCAAGCTAAAGAAATTGGGGGCCAGAGGGGATTTTTTTTTGGGTCTAATGGCAATAAAAAGCCAACCCGATGTAAAAGTGAATAATACGGCACATTTCACCTATATTGAAGCACCCAAAGTCTCAAGTCAAGTTGACTTTCATTGGTCATTGAAGCTTGTACCCACTAGCATTTCCAAAGTAGTTTAGGGACCTGAGGTTGATTGTCGAGGCAAAGCAAAACACGAAGAATTGATAAGTTTTACGCAAGTTGTACCACCTTGGCTCCAACCATAGTTTGTGGTAGAGCATATAGTCAAGTCTGACGGCTGATAGATGGAAGAAAGTAAGATAATATGGCACGATGTCTCCAAATTGCAGTGTCCAATTAGCACTCGGGCTTGTATCATCGGCTATGCCTCTGTGCAGATAGTTATAGTCTTCGTCTACGGGGTCCTTTTCACTATGGATGCCGTCTTCTCTACTATTGAATATTTAAAAACTTTTAGCTAAAAATCTGTCAGACCGGGCCCATTGCACAATTGCTTTCATACTAAGACAATTTATTGATTCTTCTTCATCTTAGTCCACTAACGGATATTAACGTAGTTGGAGCCCTAAGGTCTATATAAATAAGCTTCACTACCCATTGATCCTTCAGCTAATTTTCTCACATTTCAAAGCATAGGAGCAAAAATGATGGCCAAGCTAAATTTCGAGATCCCACTATTTCTATGTTGCTCACTACTGCTGTCCTTTGCATCTATAGTTGTAGCATCCCCATACCCGATCTACCCTCTCCAAAAGAGCAGCAATTGCCAGGATAGATGTGGCAATTTATCCATTCCATATCCCTTTGGCATTGGAGCTAGCTGCTTTCTAAACGAGTGGTATGAGATTCTTTGTAAGAACAATATCCCCTTACTGAACAAGCTTGGCCTACAGGTTTTGAACATAACCCTACCTCCGAATCAATATTTTGGAGTCGATTGCACAATTACAGTCAAGCACCCGATAGTATATTCAAACCCAAGCTGTGCACCTGCACATTATAGGACTCCCCAGCAAGAGACCTTTTACGGGAGCCCATTTTATTTCTCCCCAGGCTACAATATTTTTGTCGCAGTGGGGTGTGTGAAGTTTGCTACGCTGAAGGGCTCGAATCATTCCTATGTTGGATGCAGTACAGAGTGCACCGGAAGTAATACAAGTCATTATAGCTCTTGCGATGGTTCTGATTGCTGCCAGTCCACAATCCCTCCTGGTCTTCAAGGCTTGAGCATGGAATTCGAAGGAAAGTATAGTTCGGGAGCCCATGGTGGAGATAAAGATTGCCACCTTGGATTCTTGGTAAATTCAACGTGGCTCAAGCCTAACTCGACAGATCTGTATGCCATCCGTGACGGGGGTTATGTTCCTGTGGTGCTGGAATGGGGAATACTTGATGCTGCTTTCCCAATGTCGATCGGACTAAAGAACAGCAGCAGCCATTCTAGCTATAATTATTATTATTATTCTGAGAGCACAGGGTGCGTAGAGAGCTCCCTCAACGTTAATACTACCACATTTATCTACTGTTATTGTTTCGGTGGCTTCTACGGCAACCCATATATAGAGGATGGATGCCAAGGTATGCGCTATATATATATATATATATATAGAAGTTTCATTTCCCAAGTATTTTTTACCTTATATGAAACATTTAGAATATATGTGAACTTATAATATATGTATGTAAAGTCATATATCTAACGAAATAGGGTATATCGTACAATATATTTACGTGTGAAGAGTATATAGTCTATATTTGCACGTTAGAATATGTATTTATATTTTGTTCTTTTAGGTAATGAAATTCAAATTGCATGATATATTATTCTAGGCCAAAAAAATTGTACACAATGGAATTCCTATATTTCTTCTTTATTATCTTCATAAATCTTTACAAAGTTGAATCTGATTTAAAAGAGAAATGTTACAATATTTTTGAGAAAAAATTTTCAAAATTAAGTGTATTATGTGTTGGAGTTATCTCAAGTTTGATTTAATTAGTTGAGGACCTGGCCGCAGGAGGAATATCCGGGGAGGATGATTTAATTGAGGCTCTAATATCAATATCATCGTTGAGATGTGCATGCAATTTCTCATTTCCCTTCAATTACATCAATCTCATTCGCATGGTTAGGATTTCAATTAATTCCGCTAAGTCGGACATTTCTCACCAAAAACCACAATTGTTTGTTGGAATTTTAATGTGTTAAATTACTATATTTGCATTGCTAATCTTGTATTCTCCATTTTACAGATATCAATGAATGTGAAATTCCATTTCATGACGGAAGCAAGAGATGTGGTGGTCTACATATGTGCAAGAATACACAAGGGAGTTATCACTGCATTAGAACGACTCTAAACATTATCACAGGTATGATCCAAGCTCAATACTATGACTGTGTTCCTAAAATGCTCTACCTTGAATTGAAAGATTGACAATAAGTTCAATCTCAATTAACCATCGCTTTCATGGCACTCATGTGATCAAGTCAATTCCTGTATTCCTTGCGAGACAGGTGTTTGCTCAAGCTTTGGGTCACTTCTCTTGATTTTCATGTCATGGTGCGCGTACAAACTTATCAAAGAAAGGAGAGAGGCCAAACTCAGAGCCAAATTCTTCAGACGAAATGGGGGTTTTGTTCTACATAAGCACTTGTCTTCACCAGAAGGTAATGTCGAAAGAGGTAGACTATTCAATTACAAGGAGTTGGAGATCGCTACAGATCACTTTAACAAGGATAGGATTCTTGGAAAGGGACGGCAAGGCACCGTCTACAAAGGGATGCTAGGTGATGGAAGAATAGTTGCAATCAAGAAATCTATAACAGTAGATGAGGAGGATGTCGAACCCTTCATCAATGAAGTCGTCATCCTCTCGCAAATCAATCACAGAAACGTGGTAAAATTGTTGGGGTGTTGCTTAGAGAGTGAAGTTCCTCTTCTCGTGTACAAGTTCATTCCAAATGGGACTCTTTATCAGTATCTCCATGACCACGAATTCCCAATTTCATGGGAGGAGCGCCTACGAATCGCCACAGAAATTGCAGGGGCCCTCTACTACTTGCACTCTTCAGCATCCATCCCCATTTACCACCGTGACATCAAGTCTTCAAACATACTCCTAGATGAGAAGTACCAAGCAAAAATTGCTGATTTTGGGGCATCAAGATCAGTTGCCCTCAATCAAACTCATGTGACTACATTGGTTCAAGGAACCTTTGGCTACCTAGACCCTGAGTACTTTCTATCAAGCCAGTTTACTGATAAAAGCGATGTTTATAGTTTTGGGGTCGTTCTGGTTGAGCTCTTGACTGGGCAAAAGCCGGTGTCTTCATTGCGAGCAAATGAGGGAAGAGGCTTGGCGACATTCTTCATTATTTCAATTGAGAAGAATAAACTTTTCAATATACTTGATGCTCATGTTTTGGGCCAAGGCAAAGTGGAAGAGATCTCTGTAGTCGCAAACCTTGCGAGAAGGTGCTTAAACCAGAAAGGGAGGAAGAGGCCCACAATGAAAGAAGTAGTGATGGAATTGGAAGGCATACGAAACCCGATACCTCGAACTCCAAAATCAAGGATGATCAGGATATTGAGGGCAATTAGATAGAGGCTAAGGCATATGGTTGGGTCGCTGCTTTCTCTATACAAGGAGGATCTCAGATGGATGCTAATATAGTTTCTTTGTCAGATGCTCATACTCTGTTACCTAGTGGAACTTGATGACGATGGTTAATTTACTCCTATATATGCATGTAATTTCTGTTACTACATTTACTGCCTGATACTATATTTTCTTTGTAGGCATAGTAGTAAGGTGTTTCGTACTCTTCTGTTCTGAATCCTGATAGAATTTGTAACGTAACAGGTACTGAACAGTTTAGATTTTTGGGAGTACAAGTTTTAATTCTAATGTATAAGGATGTTTGCGTACCCAATTAATCCTAAACATATTCATGTTCAACAAGTGACTAATACAAGATCGTCTGGGAAGAAGTCAGTAACACCGTCTGTCAAGTTAAGAAGCTGGACCTGAATAAAAAAGAAAGGTAGCATCACATAAACTTGGCAATTAAAGAGGAAATAGCAGTGTACAAGAAGTGGAAACTTCATCTATGCACACCTTACTCTAACCTATAAACTGTCCCATGATTCTATGCAATGGTCGTGTTTTACTCAACTCGAGATCCTGGTGCTGGTGATCATTAACAAGCTGGTGCATCGGCTGGTTGATTTGGTTGAACAAGGCAAGCTACAAATGGCGAGTAAGATGTTGCAATTGTTTTTCAAATTTACATGGTCAAACTATTGGAAGTGCAGGTAATAGGCATATGGTCGCATCATTCTGAGGCTTAGTTGTAGGTGATTGAACTTAAGAGTTAGCTACTCAGTTGGGATTGAATAATATAAATACTAGATGCTGCTCTTAATGCTGTCCATAGGATTAATGACTCTGATATTTCATCATCACTAAACTTGCAGTGTTCATGGTGGTTGGACTCGTGGGCATGCTTCTAATGGAGTTCTTGGTTTAGGACTCTGAATGAATTGACAGCATCTCTTTTACATGCTTGAAAGCTTCCTCTTCTGGAGGGACGAAAGAGGATGCGCAGAGGGAACGGTTGAGTGCTGGTGAAGATAAACTGGTTCAAGGGATTGACCCATCAACTTTCATTTGATTCCATCGTGCTTTTTATCGCCATATCCTCAGTGGATGCAGTACCATTAATTTATCAGGCGACTTCTGAGGATTTGATTAGTCCATTAGTTATGTGAAACCTTGTATGTGCTTTTTCTTCATGATTAGCCTTGTTAAATTTATTGTGAACTTATAAGAGATCGGACCCATTTTCACTTAAAAAGTCAAGCTGATAGGTGACAGTACCCAATCTTCTTATAAACCCATAACTTTTTTTTATTTAATCGATGTGGGATCGTATATCTTAACGCCCACCCTCATATAGCAATGTAGTCCACTTTGCCATGTTCCATTAAATACTCGCTCTCAACAATTGTCTACGAGCCGGGTATTCTTCTTCCGATCTTAGATGAGGGGGACAACTAGCCACGAGTCAAGCAATTTTCTTTCATACTTCAGCTTATATCAACTTACCATGAGCCAGGCTTCTAGACTTGGGTCGGGCTAGGTGCAAGCCCACCAACTCTGATACCATGTTAAATTCGTTGTGAACCCATAAGGGATTGGGCTTGTTTCCACTTAAAAACTTAAACTGATAGGTAATGGTACTCAACTTTCTTATAAATCCACAAATTTTTCTTTATTTAATTGATGTGGGATCATATATCTCAACACCCGTCCCCATGTGGCAATGTGGTCTACTTCGCCACGTGCCATTAAACACCTACCCTCAACAATTGTCTACGAGCTGAATATTCTTTTTCCAGTCTTAGACGAGGGGGACAACTAGTCACAAGTCAGGCAATTCTTTTCCATACTCAGACTTATATCAATTGACCACGAGCTAGGCTTCTGAACTTGGGCCAGGCGAGGTGTGAGTCCACGAGCTTAAGCTTTTAAGTAGAAATGGACACGATCATTGATGAGTTCACAACAAGTTTAACATGATATTAGAGCTAGTGGGCTTGCACCTCATCCGACCCAAGTCTAGAAGATTGGCTCGTGGTAAGTTGATATAAGCCTGAGTACGGAAGAAAATTGCCCAACTCGTGATCAGTTGTCCATCTCGTCCGAGATCGGAAGAAGAATACCCGGCTCGTAGACAGTTGTTGAGGGCAGATGTTTAATGGCACGCGGTAAAATGGATCACGTTGCCACGTGAGGATAGGTGTTGAGATATACGATTTTACATCGATTAAATGAATAAAATGTTGTGAGTTTATAAGAATGTTGGGTACTGCTACCTATTAACTTAAATTTTTAAGTGGAAACGAGATTGATTTCTTATGGGTTCACAACGAATTTAACAAGCTGGAAGCACTTGGTGTCGAACTGGATCCTGATTAGGCCCTGCTGCCCATACCCAAACTCATCCACCGAGACGTCGAGGAGCACCGCGATGGTATGGATGCTCCACGCGCATCGTCAGCACATTCAACCTCTCCATCTCATCGACGTCCCACCCCCCTCTTCGGGCTCGGCCCCATGTTCCTGCCATAGTAGTCCAGGTTCAGCTTCTGGTCGGCCAGAAGGGTGCAGTAGGTCGACCTCCCCAGCTTTCCCATGGCATCCGATTCGGAACATCTGACAGAAATCTACGAGCTTGTTGCATTGGTAATTCGAACGTTTGCAGCCTTTCATGGTCCACAGAAATGACTATACATTGCCTCAATCACTATCCACTTGGACTTATAAAATTTCAAAAAATATTTCTCTGGTTGAAAATAAAGGTTGACTCGTGAAGGATGGCTTGTCTTGCCTTCGTGCAGCAGTCTTCATTCTCCTATGTTTTCTTTTAATGACCATCTCCTCGTCGTTCTAACTTGTCTAGTTTTTGATCATTTGTACGTACCTACTTGTTGATCTCTCCCGGTCATATATGGCGAATGCAAGAGGCTAATCACTGGCTTATCACTTTAATGACTTTGTTCAATAAAACAATGATAGCCATCTTAATTTGCGCAGGTGATTTATCGATTTTTTTTTAATAAAGTAACGAACAATTAAATATTAATATATAAATATTATTTAACTCGCTCATACTTACTACCGTCGACTAAGATTAAGAGATCATATATTTGATTTTTATCGATAATATATTCCATTTCACATGTACATCGAGAAAACATATGCATTTATCTCTCCGAATTGGTAACACTTGCGCCCATTCCTTATTCTATCTTATTCATTTTTGCCCTCCTTCTTACTTCCATTTATTTCTCGCGTAGCTTCTTAGTGACACACACACACTTCCACAGCATAGATGGTAATGTCAACCTAAGCCAAAAATTACTTGAAGGCAAGAAAATTCTTGAGCTGTTAATTTGGCTTACTGTATTTAATTTGCACGTGCCAGATTTCTACAGGCCTTCGATGCCGTGCGTTGTCTCTTGATCCTTCTTCTTTTCTTCTAATAAAACGTATTTCAATGCTGGCGCTGCTCTGTTCGTCCCCTGCTGCTGCTCCTCCTCTGTCCGTCCGCTACTTCTCTAGCTCGCCCCTCCATTTTTGTAGATTGATCTAAAGCTGGTATAATCTCTTATCTCTACATCTCCGCTCTATTTTGCTTCTGTTTTTTCGTTTCCGTCACTGAACTGCTCTGTCATTTTTTTGTTTCTGTCGCTGATCTGTCTTATTTTCTTCATTTTTGTTGATGAGCTATTATGTTATTTTTTTTTCGCTTCTGTCGATGATCCGTTCTGTTAGTTTTAGTTTTTGCTGCTGATCAGTTCTGTTTTTTCGTTTCTTTGGCTGATTTGTTCTGCTTTTTTGTTTCTGTCACTGATCTATTCCGTTTCTTCGTTTTTGTCATCGATCTGTTCAGTTTTGCGCCTCTGTCACTGATCTGTTCCATCGTTGCCTCTCTCTTGTTGCTGACCCGATCCATTTCAGCATCGCTATTGCTGATCTGCTCGGTTCATTACGCATCTGATATTTTTGTTTTTATTTGTTCTGTTAATGTTATGTGATTGCGCCTATCTAATTCACCCGACCATTGATTTGCCCCATTCATGGGATGATTCGTCGGTGATACGGTGATATATTTTTGGCTAAATCTAGTCAAATGTGTAGTTGCTTCGGTGGAGCTCTTGATGGGTTGTGCATTACTGAGTTTGAAATTGATTCAGAATGTATGCTCCGTTCCACACTTGTTAGCCGTCGGATTGGTAGCGTGCGAATTGTTTAAATATGGATTTTGATTGAGTTACTGGCCCTCATGATTAATTTGAACCAAACAGTATCAAAAAGGGATTACATGGAATAATACATGATAGATTGGAACCTAGATTTAAAATGATCTCGAACCATAACACGTTGTACATGTCACGTGAATTTATCAAATTAAAATATTTCCTTCTATACGCATTGTGATGATATACATTTGAAATGGGGCATCGAATAAATGGATAAAAAAAAGAAAAAAAAAAGGAAAATGAGAGACAAGGTGAATTCTATTTGCAAAATGTTAATCATCGATATAGGCACAAAACAAACATAGGAATGGCACTAGGGTATCGATTTTTACTGGCTTGCAAGCTCTTAGAACGTAATTGAACTCCTGGATCCACGCTTTGGCTCGAGATCAAGTTATGAAAACTTAGGAGCTACTGTTATGACACTATAGGTGAAAAATAGTTTTCTAATCGACCTTAGAATTTGGTGGCGACTCTATACTTCTAATACCACCCCTTAGCCTCAAAAGTTGTAATTCCCAAAAAATAGTTATTGACACTTTGCATTTGATGAAAGGCTAGAAGGGGATCCTAACGCGACACTGTATTGAAGGACAGTTGCAGTTAATTGTATTGATCTGTTGCATCAGTTACTCGGAGAGCTTGATTTATTGGGCAATTTTAGCGAAAATGGAGTCTCCAACCGAATTCATATATACGATGGATTGCTTTTACTATTCATACTTCAATAACATCCGATAATTCATCCGATTTGAAATTTGGCCCAGCGACTCCTGAGGAAGGTGGATATAGTAGATGTGAATCCCAAAGATCAGTCTGCCATAACAGCAAAATTTTTAAATTTTACTGACAGAGAAAAGAAGCAAGCCGCTTGATCAATTGCTCTATCATTGCATGGTCTCTTATGGACGAAATCTTACAGCTAAATTCATCATGAAATGGAGAAAGGGAGTCCTCTCAACCATAGTTTTTAAAACCGGACCGGGCCGGGAACCGATGTAGGCATGGGTTCATGGGTTCATGGGTCGGATCGGGGGTTCAATGGGTTGAACCGCATGTTTAAAAAATAATATTAATAATATAATATTACTAATAAATTTACATAATATCATAATTTGAATATAATTTATAACAAAAATTATTAATATAACTATTATATTAAACAAAAGTTTAATATAAAATGTAAATATAAGTTTAGTAAAATAAAATAGGTACATTACAATATGTTTTTGTTTTTGTTTTAATTTTAAGTCAGCTGGTTTTCTCATGGGTTCAATTGGGTTCACCGGTCGGACCGGGAACCGGCCGGTTCAATCGGATTTTTTCTCTTTTAATGTGCAATTGGGGTTTTTTGAAGGAACCGGACCGGGTGAGTGGCCGGTTCCCAGTCGAACCGGCCGGCCCGGTCCGGTTTTTAAAACTATGCTCTCAACTATCTTGCGAACCCTCATCTAAGATCAGAAGATCTTAAATTTGACTCTCGATAATGAAAATTTTTGCATCCCTAGCTTTGTCATTGTATGAGTATTACCTTTAATATGTATAAAAATAATTTTTTTAAATGATTGACAGAGGAGAAGAGCTCGCAACTGTGAGAAAGAGACGGAGCTTCTGGAGCTTTGTTCTGAAAGACTTGACTTATGGATGGCACGATATATTCGGATCAAAATTCATTCAGAAAACTAATGGAGAGGGCATGCTTGTGTTTCCAAGATGGGGCTCTTGGGCTTGGAATTTAGAAAGGCGTTAGCTAGAAACCTTGTGGGGTTCAACTATTGTTTACAAATTATGCTTTCCTCAACGACAATTTTATTTGTTTGATCGTATGGAATTAAATGAAAATTTTAAAATTGATATGTTTGGTTGTTCAGATAATGCAACGTAACGACGAGCTATGACCAGCTCATCATGGCCATCAGACATCACAAATGGTTGGATTAATTCTCCATGTGAAGGCTTGTCATGGGCTAGTCATCAAATTAAGGCATCAACAGTGCGATGCATCATTCGATGGGCTGAAACAACTGTTCCAAGATCTTATCAATTTGAGAAATTTGACAATTAAAGTTGCGCATCTTTGTAATTTAACAATCCACCTCTATCCATCAAGCCAAAACCCACGGAAGATCACATGTATATGTTGCACCTGGATATCTTGAAATTTAGAATCGAGACTTCCATCCAGGATTTTCGGATGAAGATATTGAGTGTGAATTACGTTCACCATTGATGGGAATGGAATTGTACCAGGAGAATCATCCAAAATACCCTAATGATTTTGTCGGATTGGAGATTAATCAAAATATTACAAAAATATTGAGGGATGAACTTTCAAGCTAAGAAAGTTCCATTCGGAGTTTTTAAGACCGAACCAAACCAGGAACCAGTGTAGGCATGGGTTTATAGGTTCATGGGTCAGATCGGGTGTTCAATGGGTCGAACCGCATATTTAATAAAAAATATTACTAATAAATTTACATAATATCATAATTTGAATATGATTTATAACAAAAATAATTAATATAACCATTATTGGAAACTTGTGGTGTCCACACACTAGGGTCCCTTTCGGTATGGTTGCAAACTTCTTTGCCGTAAGCTCTTACTTGGGGATAAAAAAGAAGGAAGCATAAGCATTTCACTAAGGAACATCCTATAGAATTTATTTGAAATGATAACAATTTACAATAGCTAATTAATGAAGTCTGTGAAGCTAGGGAATATCAAGAAAAATGGCTCAATAATTATGATCAAAGATTCATAACATCTAGGGACTCGCAAATTGAGTAGCGGACTTCATGGGCGAAGCTAGCAAGGGAACAAGAACCTCAAAATCAATGATGCAACCACCCCCAATAATTCTTAGATTGTACTAGAGTATACACCCCTCGTGAGATGATGTCAAAAGACCCTAGTATCTCTTTGTTGTATCAAATATGCCTTTTTTGAAGCAACTACAGAGGATCAAAACCCCTCATTTTTAGTGGCAATACCCATACATACCTTGATAAATTTTATAGCATGTAACATACCGGTTCCCTAATATGTGAAACATAAGAAATACATTTTAGGATGAAATTTGTCATATAGTGGAAGAGTCTAGCTGACAATACTTGGATGGAAGAAACTAAATAATTGTGTGGCCCAGTTTCTCCCAAGTCAAATGCATAATTTCCTAGGACCCAATAACAATTGGTGTGTGACCATTGAGAGGGACATTCAATTAATTTCTCTTCGGAATCAATTGCCTTTCTAGTTCATCTTCCATGTCTTAGGATTAAGAGATCGACACAACTTTGCTTGATTTTTGGCAATTCATGTTGGATATTTAAGAGAAATAGAGGTGGATGAGAGCTTCTTCCCCACACCCCCTATCCAACCATTGATCTCTTTCCCATGTATATTGCACTTTTGGAAAGCACCGAGAAGTTTCTTAGGAAAAATACATGTTGACTTGTTGACTGAATTATAGTTCAAAGTCTACCTTCTATTCGGGTGCACTTGTGGGGTTCAATTATTATTTACAAATTGTGTCTTCCTCAATGAAGATTAATATGTTTGATCATGTGGAAAAGACTCAAAGTTTAAAATTGACAAGTTTGCTTGTTCGGAGAACATTCATCAGACACGACAAATGGGTGGATTAATTCGCCATGTGAAGGCTCGTCATGGGCCAATCATCAAATTAAGGTAGCAACAGTGTGATGCATCATCGGATGGGCAGAAGTAGCTCTTCTGAGGTCTTGTCAATTGTAGAAGTTTAACAATTAAGGTGGCCCATATTTATAATTTGATAATCCAAATTTGTTCCGCATGCCACAAGAACCTGTAGAGGACCAAGTGTAAGTTGCACCTGAATTCCCTGAATTTTAGAATTTGGACTTCCATCTAGGCCTTTCATATGAAGATATCGAGTATGAATTACGTACACAATTGATCAGAATGGAATCCATATAAGGGGAATTATCTCAAATACCCTAATAATAATTTTATCAAAACTGGAGATTAATCAAAATATCAGAGAATTATAGAGGGAAGAACTTTCAAACTAGGAAGCTTCATCTTGAAAGTGACATGACCAGTGAGAGGGACATCCACCCAAGGGACACTGCACAAACTGTATTGGATAATCAATGAGTGCACATTGACTCTGGAGGTATCTCATGCATATATGGCTTTCCCACTATACACGTGAAGTAGGAAACAAAACATTTCAACATAAATCTTGACTTTTGAAACATGTATGAGATAAGTTGAGGTGACAGCAAAAAAATAAAAAAATCGAAGAAAGTAAATAACACGGTACACCTACGTCGCAATACCCAAAGTCTCAAGTCAAGTTGACCATGTCTACTTCAATTGTCATGAAAACTGCTTCATAGAATTATTGGATGAAGAATTTTTTTTAAAAGAAGTGTTCATAGGGGAAGATCTCATAATTTCCTAGGACCTAACAATAAATGCTGGTAAAAGATGTCCTTCCATACTTAGAGACACCACACAAATTTTCTCACAATTCTAACTAGGAACAAAATTGAGCAAGATTAAAATTTAGGCAAGTTTAGCCAACATATCAAGGCTTGATGCACATTCTTTGACAGGAAATTGACGCCATGCTGAAATTTCAAAAAATACATATATTCTTTCAAATTTCTTTCTCGGAGGCTCAACAGCCATATAGTCTATATAAGCATCATATGCCATTTATTCTTCAGCTCATTTTCTCACAGCTCAAAGTATTGAAACAACCATGATGGCCAAACTAATATTCCAAATCCTGCTTTTTCTATGTTCCTTATCACTGCTATCCGTATCAGAAGAGCTAGCATCCCCTTACCCGATCTACCCAAACACAAAGACCAATAATTGCCAGGATAGATGTGGCGATATAACCATCCCTTTTCCCTTCGGGATAGGAGCTAACTGCTTCTTGAACGAGTGGTATGAAGTCCTTTGCAACAACAATATGACTCAATTGAAGAAGCTTCAATTGGAGGTTCTCAACATATCCTTTCCTCTTGATGTTTACTCCAATGATGCGACGACCATTACAGTCAACTACCCGATAGCCTACCACTCGGGCTGCGCATCTACACGTCATGAGATTTCTGGACCAGTGCCCTTCTACGGGAGCCCGTATTACTTCTCCTCTTCCTACAACATATTCGTTGCAGTTGGCTGTGTGAAGTTTGCAACGTTGAAGGGCTTGAATCATTCCTATGTGGGGTGCAGTACTGATTGCTCCGGAAATAGTATAAGTCATTATAGCTCTTGCGATGGCTCTGATTGCTGCCTGTCAGCGCTCCCTCATGGTCTTCAAAGCTTGAGCATCGAATTCGAGGGAAAGAATAGTTCGGGAGCCAGTGGAGGAGATAAAGACTGCCACCTTGGATTCTTGGTAAATTCGATGTGGTTCAAGCCTAACTCGACAGATCTGTATGCCATCCGTGATGGGGGTTATGTTCCGGTGGTGCTGAGATGGGGAATACTTGATGCTACTTTCCCTACATCGATCGGACTCAACAGCCAGTTTGATGATGATGATGATGATTATTATTATTATTATTATTATTATTCTGAGAGTGCATATTGTCAACAGATGTCCCTCAACGTGAACACTACCACATTTATCAACTGTCGCTGTTGGGGTGGCTTCTACGGCAACCCATACATAGAGGATGGATGCAAAGGTATGCCCACTATATATACACATTGAATTTTCATTTCACAATTATTGCTTACCTTATCTGAAATAGGGTGCACATTTAGAATATGTGTGCACCTACAATATATATATATATGTAAAGTTATATATCTAACTAAACATGGTACACCGTACACCTTCCTGTAATATATTTACGTGTGAGGAATATGTAGTCTATATTTGCACTTTAGAATGTGTATTTATATTTTGTCCTTTTACGTTATGAAATTCAAATTGCATGATATATTAGCTTAGCCCCAAGAAAATTGTGCACAATGGAATTCCTATATTTATATTATTCTTTATTATTTTCATAAATCATTATAAAATTCAGATATTGAAAGAAAAGTCTCTAAATCCCTTAGGCGCTATTTGACATAGCGCGAAAAAGTGGAATAGGATTTAGAGTGGAATGCTCTTATCAGAATGAGTAATCAATATAGCATTCTTAAGTTTATGTAATATATTTAAAACGGAAAGAATTAACTTTTAAATTATTTTTTCCTTTTTTATTTTCAAATTTTGCCTAAAAATTTGTAATATTTTTAGAATTTATACACTTTTAAAAAAATTCTATTATTTTTTGAAAAAACATTAATTCTAAGTAAAATAAATCATTGATAAATTTTGAATTGTTGAGAATTTCATTTTTTTAATATTTAGAAAACGAAGACAAAGGTAAGATTGTCTGAGGGAATGGAATGGGATGGAGGGGATTGGAATGGCTATATTTGAGTCATCTTTACACAACCACCAAACGCGAAGAACTGGCAATAAAAAGTGGAAGGAGAGACAGAATGGGAATGGAAACTCTGCTTCCGTTAGGCGGTGTTTGTTTCCCAAAAAAAAACAAAAGGAATCCGATTCCCCTAATAAGTGGGGAAAAAAATCTCCCAATAACTTCCTATTTTTATTATTAAATCATTTATCCCACTCTACTCTCTCTCCATAATTGCAAAAAAAAAATTCATAGCAATAAATTATATATATTAACTACCAATAATTATGCTCAATAATATAATCTATAATTTATTAATAATTTTTTATAATAATAATTAATTAATTAAAATAAATTAGTGCTGACTAAAAATTTTAAACATTATCGTGCGTAACATTAATTGAAAAATATGTATCTCATAATTAGATTAAGGATTTTTATATTATTGTAGCGTAGAAATTATAGTATTATATATATAGATAAGAGTAAACTAACAAAATTAATAGGGATTATAATACTGCTATATAAACTAATTGATATGCGTATAATATTTGAATGAAATCTATTTATACTATAATATTATATTATGTAAAATTATTGTATGATTTGTATATAAATAGTTTTTATATTAAGTGGTTGATAATTTTATTCTAAATTTTTTTATTCAAATATCTAGAGTTTTAACAATTAATAAAGAGATTCTAATTTTGATTCCGATCTAAACCAAAAATAAATAAATAAAATTGCCATTCCGCTTCATTCCATTTCCATTTCTGAACCGTGAACCAAATGGGATTGTGAAGTTTTCATTTTGATGACATGGGATGTACTCGGATACCTAGAAAGTGCAAATAATCAGCCTTCCCATGAACTGTATTATATAAGGGATGAAAGAATGAAGTGAAGGTTATTCTTGCATACCAAGCAAAGTTGAACTAGATTCAGAGTGAAACATTAAACTTTATTTGAAATCAAGTGCATTATTTGTTGTAGTTATCTCTGGGTTGATTTAAGGCAAGAGGAGGATATTTATAATATTTTTGGTTTTCTAATCTTGTATTCATCGATTAACAGATATCAATGAATGCGAAATTGTATTTCCTGACGGAAGCAAGATATGTGGTGGTGGTCTACTTAAGTGCAAGAATACACGAGGAAGTTACCGCTGCTTAAGAACAACTCTAAACATCATCATAGGTATGATCCAAGCTAAATACTGTAACTTTGTTCATAAAATGCTCTACTTTGAATTGAAAGATTGACTATGAGTTCGATCTCAATTAACCATCGCTTTCATGGCACTCACGTGATCAAGTCAAGTTCTTGCAATGAGACGTAAGCTACTAGTAATTGATTCCGATCTATGCTTCCTATCTTCGTTGAGATACATACAGGCCTCTGCTCAAGCTTTGGGTTGCTTGTCTTGATTTCCCTAGCATGGGGTGCGTACAAACTCATCAAGCAAAGGAGAGAGGCCAGACTTAGAGCCAAATTCTTCAGACGAAATGGGGGTCTCATTCTACATAATCACTTGTCTTCACCAGAAGCTAATGTCGAAAGAGGTAGACTGTTCAACTACAAGGAGTTGGAGATCGCTACTGATCACTTTAACAAGGATAGGATTCTCAGAAAGGGAGGGCAAGGCACTGTCTACAAAGGGATGCTAGGTGATGGAAGAATAGTTGCAATCAAGAAATCTTTAATAATAGATGAGGAGGACATCGAACCCTTCACCAATGAAGTCGTCATCCTCTCGCAAATCAATCATAGAAATGTGGTAAAATTGTTGGGGTGCTGCTTAGAGAGTGAAGTTCCTCTTCTCGTCTACGAGTTCATTCCAAACAAGACACTTTATCAGTATCTCCATGACCATGAATTCCCTCTTTCATGGGAGGACCGCCTACGAATTGCCATGGAAGTTGCAGGTGCCCTCTTCTACTTGCACTCTTCAGCATCCATCCCCATTTACCACCGTGATATCAAGTCTTCAAACATACTCCTAGATGAGCAGTACCGAGTAAAAATTGCCGATTTTGGGGCATCAAGATTTGTTGCCCTCAATCAAACTCACCTAACTACATTGGTTCAAGGAACCTTTGGGTACCTAGACCCTGAGTACTTTCAATCGAGCCAGTTTACTGATAAAAGCGATGTTTATAGTTTTGGGGTCGTTCTGGTTGAGCTCTTGACCGTGCAAAAGCCGGTGTCTTCCTTGCGAGCAAATGAGGGAAGAAGCCTGGCGACATTCTTCATTATTTCAATTGAGGAGAATCAGCTTTCGAATATACTTGATGCCCATGTTCTGGGCCAAGGCAAACTTGAAGAGATCACCACAGTCGCAGACCTTGCAAAAAGGTGCTTAAACCTGGAAGGGAGGAAGAGACCCACAATGAAAGAAGTAGTGATGGAATTGGAAGGCATACGAAACCTGATGCCACGAACTTCCAGGATCGATGATGATCAAGATATTGAGGGCAATCAGATAAAGGCTAAGACATCTGGTTGGGTCACTGCTTTCTCTACACATGGAGGATCTCAAAAGGATGCCGATAAAATTTCTTGGTCAGATGCTCATCCTTTGTTACCTAGTGGAACATGGTGACTAATAGTTAATTTACTCCTATGTATACATGTAATTTCTGCCACTTTATTTACTGCCGTATACTATATTTTCTTCATAGGCATAGTAATATGTTGTGCGTGTGTGTGTTTGTCCAGATAGAATTTGTAATGTAATAGGTAATGAGCATGATTGAATTTAGGATGTACAACTTTTAATTTCTGCTTATAAGAATGTCCTGTCTTTACTTCTATATATCAATTTAACTGCTTTCCTACAGACGCTTTTCTCTTGTAACTTTCAATTTACCCATAATATTCATGTTGCTAACAAACACAGAAGCAGAATTATGCTATCTGAGTGAAAAACAACCATATCAAAGAACTCTAACTGGGCACATAGCGTCTCTTTTTTCAGCTTTGAATCTTCCTCTGCTTAGAGGATGATAGAGGCTACCCACCGAGAATGGCTGAGTCCTAGTAAGATGAAGAACTACTTCAAAGGTTCAATCCATCAGCTTGCAACTCGATGCAATTGGGCTTTTCATCGTCAAGTCCTCTGCTGACACAATATGACGACTTCAGTAATTTGGACAAATTTGTAACTTTCCAATTTTTTATCATTTAGGTTGTGATGAACAAGATTTAGCTTCATTATCTACGTACCATCTTCACGCTGGGTCATAGCTTTAATACAAATTCACAATTGTCTCTCTTTTATTGGATGAATTGGAGCGTATCAATTGAAAGATCAACTACAAGTTCAATCTAAATTAACCATCACTTTTATGGCACTCATGTGATCAACTAAAACTGATCGCTATTGAAGTAAATGATTGACTTCTAGTTCACTTTTAACATTTTCTACTCAATTTTAATAGATGGCTGCCTTTCTGCACTCAACGATCAAGTCAAGTTCTGGTGCATGTTTCATTTTACTCCCTCAAAAACAGCTTCCTTCTCGAGCTCGGCCACTGGGTTGTTTCTCTTGATTTGTGTACCAGTGCACATGCAGGCTTATCAAGAAAAGGAGAAAGGCCAAGCTCAAATCGAGGTACTTCAAAAAGATTACCCTAGCATGGCAACTGTCTTCACTCGAAGGTAATGTTAGAAAGGTAGATTATTCAGTCCCAAGGAGTTAAATAGGGCCACTGACCACTTTAACGATGATAGAATTCTTGGACAAAGTGGATAAGGTACAGTTTACAAAGGGATGTTGATGGATGGAATAATAGTTGTTGTCAAGAAAACGGTAGCATTAAATGAGGAGAATGTTGAACCCATCATCAATGAACTCGTTATCCTCTCACAAATCAACAACAGAAACATTGTGAAACTCTTGGGGTGTTGCTTGGTGTGTGAATTTCCCCTTCTTGTGTATGAATTCATTCCCAACTGGACTTTTTACTAGTGCCTCCTTGTCTAGGAAGTCTCTATTTCCTAGGAGGCACGACTACATATTGCCATTGAAGTTGCAGGTGCCCTATTGTACTTGCACTCTTCAGCATCCATCCCTGTTTATCATTGTGATATCAAGTCTTCAAACATACTCCTAGATGAGAAGTATCGTGCAAAAATTGCTGATTTCAGGACTTCAAGATCGTTTGCCCTTGATCAGACTCACCTGACCACATTGGTTCAAGGAACCTTCAGCTACTTGGACTTGGAGTACTTTTAGATGAGCTAGTTTACCGACAAAGGTGACGTTTATAGTTCGGGGTGGTTCTTGTTGAACTCTTGATCGGAGAAAAGCTGGTGTGTTCATTGAGATGTGTCCAAAGGAAGAAGCTTGGTGACATACTTCGTCATTTCTATGGAGGAAAATCGTCTTTTTGATATAGTTGATGTCACTGTTTTTGAGCAAGGCCAAGAAGAAGAGATTACTGCAGCGGCAAACCGGCTCAAGAAATTAAACGCCATCACTTGAAGGCTGTGTTGTCAAGGATCGAGAGGATACGTGACTGGGGATGATGCGGCCTCTTTTTTCATATGCTCACTCATTCCAATTCATCAATCTCACATCACATACAATTGATTTCTCGAAATAATAGTGAAACTTCTCACAGAACTTTCACATTAGTACGAAGAATCTCGATTTCTAGAGAGGTGGATCAGGTGTCATGGATCAGTGCGGAGACAATTTTGGGAAAATAATCAGGTGCTTCTCTAGCACATAACGTAGCTGTTGCTTGCACGTAAAAGTATTAAACGGGCTATTATTGATAATGATTTTATTTTTATTCAACATTTTTTCGTGTGATTCATAAATATCTCATGTTTAATACACATCTCATGTTTAATTTTTATAAATGGGAAAATTAATGATCATAAATAGAAGTTTACTCCCGGTTGGTGATTTGTTTTAATTTAAATTAATTAAAACTTATTAAAATTTTTACATAGATTATGTTTTGATTAGATAAAAAAACACTGTAAAATTAGACTCAATATATATTTTTTAATAATATATCGATAGGCAGCAATCACCACTGGAATATATTTTCAAAATGGGTGTCCTTTTATTTGGATATATTATTTTGAATTTCCTATATTTCAAGAAATATCACATGCAACGCACATCAGAGATCAGTATCTTTTGATGGAGAAGGTATATTATCTAATGATTATTTTATGTGGTATGTTGATAGGTATAATTGTCCAATATAAATTTTAATTTTTTAATTATTAAAAATATATTGAATAAATCATAAAAAGGAATAGTAAGATAATTATTAGATAAAAAAATGAAAATAAGATTATGTTGATGTGGAGTAAGCACGACATAAAATGACTTCTCATTTTAATGAAACAAAAAGGTGTAATCCTTATTATTTTCATTTAAATATGTAAGACATACGTTAACATTAGAAATTAAAACCTAGCAATAGCCAAACGAGCTTCTCTATTTATTCCGAGGTTTACTTGCGTATTTTCTTCCACTTACCACCATTAATATTAAGAATAAATTTGTTAAAAATAATAAATTAACAGTAACGTTTGCATCTAAATTGTTTTAATGTTGGCTAGGGGTGGCAATTCGAGCCAGTCTGGTCTTATCGGGGTGAGCTAACGCCGCCCAAAAATGTCAACTTGTCGGGCTGCAATGGTCCAATAGGCCAATGGTCGGATAACTCCTGACTCGAACACAGTCCAAAATGCTTACCGGGCCATAGTTTCAATTGCAAATTTCTATTGAAACTCTTACATAGCCAGGCTCAGTTAGCATGAATTTACTGACAAATTTCTATGACAACTCTTATTTTGTATGAGCTTCGCATTAGTCTCGTTACTAGTACTTACAAAAAATATTTATCAAACTATCGGGCTGTCCTGACTTGAAAATTGGTGGCATGGGCCCAACCAAAAAAAAGTTATCAGGCCATATCGGCCCGACAAAATAAGTGATTCCTGTAGTTTTTGTTGGAATATTTACAGCACGTGCTATATTTTTGCTGAATCTTAAGGAAATAAGAAGTTTGTTTCTTGTTGTAATATGTAGGACTTTTAATGTTTCGCTGAATCTCGAGCAGCTTGGAATGATTTATTTTCCTTTCAACAAATTGTTGCTCGATTGCTCTGCCTTTTCACATGCCAATTACCCTCTTTGAGCACACACCCGTTCGTCCGCTTGCACACATACACACAAAACACACACACACACACACACACACACTACTACTACTACTACTACTTCTTCTTCTTCTTCTTCTTCTTCTTCTTCTTCTTCTTCTTCTTCCCTGCAACATACAAGACTAAAAAGAGGTCACAGTGCCTTCCACGAACATCCTTGTTCCCTTGATTAATGATTAATACAAATAGAGTTGAGATTTGCTTAATCTATCCGGTTAATTTTCTCATGACGCTCCACCGTGTCAGGTACCCATTGATCGGGATCACAAATGACATTACTGTCTCAGTTTGGAAAAACAAAAAAGAATAATGTCATTAAGACGTGATATTTGCTGCTGTGAGAGACGGCCTCGAAGCAGGGACAGGGCTAAGGTGAACTTCATGATTTTTCAAAGAAATCAATTAGTTAACATGTCTGTCGGGTGGATGGCAAACATATGTCCCATTGGCCGTTGGTTACCCTACAAATAATTTGTTTGGTTTTTGTGGGACAAATCTGCCAAAAAATCAGTTTCCAGTTTTCATGATCCATCCAATTGCGAAGAGACAAAACAGATTGAAGTCAGAATTATTATTCAAATAGTCTCTATCAATCATTTCGCATCTTTGCAAGTCCTGCCCTATCGATTCCAATTTCTATATCAATAATTTTATTCCATCTTGTGAAATGGAAGGCACATTTGTCAATCTTTCAGACTTCTTTCGCAGCAAATTGAAATTTAAATATGAAATATAAATAAATAAGTGAATATTGAGAGAAGAGGACCTACCTAGGGTCCGTATAGATTACAGGATCTATTCATGCGTTAAGTGTAAGTTCATGGAAATTTCTCTAGGTATAAATAAATGTAATGGGATTGAGACGTCTGAATTTACGATGAAAGATACATCTTTTCCTCTCTTGACAACAGGCTCCAGTACTTTTTAGAATACCGGGTCTATGAATATATACATCAAGGTCTTCTAACTTATGCAACTAGATCTAGGGACGGATTAGTTGATTGATTAGAGAATGCAACATAATGGCAAGCTATGACCGGCTCATCGTGGCCATCAGACACCACAAATGGTTGGATTAATTCTCCATGTGAAGGCTCGTCATGGGCCAATCATCAAATTAAGGTAGCTCCAGTGCGATGCATCATCGGATGGGCTAAAGCAACTATTCTGAGGTTTTTATCAATTTGAGAAATTTGACAATTCAGATTGCACATCTTTGTAATTTAACAATCCCCATCTATTCATCATGCTAGACGAACCCACATAAGACCACGTGTATATGTTACACATGGATATCTTGAAATTTAGAATTGGGACTTCCATCCAAGTTTTTCGGCTGAAGATATTGAGTGTGAATTATGTCCAATTGGAATGGAATCATAGCGGGAGAATCATCCAAAATACTCTAATGATTTTGTCAGATTTGGGATTAATCAAAATATCACAGAAATATTGAGGGAAGGCAAGAAAGCATCAACTTGAAAGTGACGTGACCAATGAGAGGGACATCCACCCAATGGACAATACACAAATTGTATAGGATAATTAAAAAGTGCACATTGACTCTAGAGGTCTTCTCATGCATATATGGTTGCAAACATCATCCCTCAATAATTGGACCATTGGGGACAATTATCTAAGGAATAATTTTTTAAACATATATTAGATAAGTTAATATGACGGGTTATAAATTAATAAAGGTAAATAATACGAAACGTGATACCTACATCCAAGTATCTAAAGTCTCAAGTCTCAAGTCAAGTCAATTATGTATGCTTCATTGGATGGAAGAAACTAAATAATTACGTGGCCCAGTTTCTCCCAAGTCAAGTGCATACCTTCCTAGGACCCAATGACAATTGGTGTGTGACCACTGAGAGAGATGTTCAATTAATATCTCTACAGAAACAATTGCCTTTCTAATTCATCTTCCATGTCTTAGGATTAAGAGATCTACACAGCTTTGCTTGGTTTTGGGCAATTCACGTTGGATGTTTAGGAGAAATAGAGGTGGACGAGAGCTTCTTCCCACACCCCCTATTCGACAATTGATCTCTTTCCCATGTATATTGCACTTTCGGAAAGCACCGAGAAGTTTCTCAGGAAGAAACACATGTTGACTTGTTGACTGAATTATAGTTCAATGTCTACCTTCTATTCAGGTGCAACTTGCAGGGTTTCAATTATTATTTACAAATTGTGTCTTCCCCATTGAATATTTATATGTTCGATCGTATGGAAAAAAATCCCAAAGTTTAAAATTGACAGGTTTGCTTGTTTGGAGAACACAACATGACGACGAGCTATGGCCGGCTCACTGTGACCATCAGACACCACAAATGGGTGGATTAATTCTCCATGTGACAGCTCATCATGGGCCAATCATCAAATTAAGGCAGCAACAATGCAATGCATCATTGGATGGGCGGAAGCAAATCTTCCGAGGTCTCATCAATTTGAGAAATTTGACAATTAAGGTTGTGCATCTTTGTAATTTGATAATCCAAATTTGTTTCTCATGCCACAAGAACCCACAGAGGACCAAGTGTAAGTTGCAACTGAATTCCCTGAAATTTAGAATTTCGACTTCCATCTAGGCCTTTCAGACGAAGATATCGAGTATGAATTATGTCCATAATTTATTGGAATGGAATTCATATCAAGGAAATTATCCCAAATAACTCTAATAATAATTTTGTCGGAACCGGAGATTAATCAAAATATCACATAATTATAGAGAGAAGAACTTTCAAGCTAAGAAGCTTCATCTTGAAAGTGACATGACCAGTGAGAGGAACATCCACCCAAGGGACACTGCACGAGTTGTATCGGATAATCAATAAGTGCACATTGACTTTGGAGGTGATCTCATTCACATATGGTCTTCCCACTACACACATTAAGTAGAAAACAAAATATTTCAACAAAAACAATGTTTTTTGAAACATGTATGAGATAAGCTGAGGTGATGGTAGATAAATCATAAATAGAAGAAAGTAAATAACACGATACGTTTTACCTACGTTGAAATACATAGTCAAGTCAACCGTGTTTGTTTCATTGGTCATGCAAACTGCTTCATAGAATTATTGTTGGATGAAGAATTTTCGGAAAAGAGTATATATCCAATAGGGAACCCCTCATAATTTCCTAGAACCCAACAATAAATGCTGGTTAAAGATGTCCATCCATCGTAGAGACACCACACAGCTCAAACTAGGAACAAAAATTGAGCAATTTTAGAACATCTAATATATGTTTCTCAAGATTAAATATTTACGCAAGTTTAGCCGACAGGAAATTAACGCCATGCTGAAATTTCAAAAAAAATATATTTTTTCAATTTTCTTTCTCGGAGGCTCAGTGACCATGCAGTCCATATTAGCATCACAAGCCATTTATTCTTCTCATAGTTCGAAGTATTGGAACAAACATGATGGCCAGACTAATATTCCACATCCTGCTCTTTCTATGTTCCTTCTTACTACTGCTATCCGTATCACAAAAGTGGTAGCATCCCCATTCCTTTTAAACAGCAACTCCTTATGCATTTTTCGTTTTGTTCTTTTTACTGTTCTATATGACCACTGTAAAAAGGAGGAGGCAAATTAGCAACCCAATCCCTACCCCTAGACCTGTAGAAGAGACATTGCAAAGGGAATTATTTGGTTTGGAGTACACAAAGTTAAATTGCAGTTGGAAGTATGTCTTATACGCGGAATTTGCATATCAATAAATGTCAGTTAGATTACTTGTGTTAGAAAGATAATTAATAATGATAATTGCCCGATGTTGTGCTCCGAATAGGCTCGCGAGCCCACCTAAAGCAATAAATGTTTTTCCACCATCCCTGCGGTATTCACACAAATGCCGATGTAGACGGACTGATCTTCACATTCGTTAATTTCTATGACTGGATGAGATCTCATATTAATTGAGTGCAAGTACCCTCTTGCAAAATATAGACGGTTACCAGTGCAAGACTGGTGTCAACAGCGACTAAAAAATGCTAGGATGAAAGGATAGAGGGAGAGGGGGCAATAGGAAACTTGTCTTACCTATACAACCACTCGTGATATGAAGATTACCAATAAGCCCTTCTAGTGGGAAACGTGGCATCATTGACATTTTGGCATCTCCTCCAACTGTAAGATAGCGTTGTATAACCTGGAATTCCCCACCCCAGCACCCCAATGACAAATTCTTCTGCATATTGAGGGTAGTGATGCAGAGAAGCCTAGTCCTTAATAGCAAATTCTTCAAATTTACAATGTTACTAGTTACATATTAAAAAATAAAAATTTGACCCATTATTTTATGATTGCAAAATCTACATGCATTGTGACTACAATATTGCACTCTTTTTAAAACATTGTGATAATACGATGAATACTCACCACAAACAATACGAGAGTCTTGCTCCAAGAATTAGTCAAATTGCTAGGATGAAGGATCACGCAAAATGCCATGGAATTACTGTGGGAAGAACTTTCAAATTGAGAAAATTGGACTCATTCATGTGACAACAACAGATGATGCGACCCAACGAGGGGGACATCCATGCAACTCCAAGTGACAGTCCCCAAATTTCATTGAAATATCACAATCTAGTAACGTCATCCCTCAATAATGTTAAATAAGAAATTCTTCAATATGGTAGAGTAAAAGTGTCCCACATCCTAGGTCAAGTCAACCGTGCACATCCCATCGTGTGGGGTTAAGATGTTTGTGTTGCACAGTTAGAGTTGTCATTATATAAAAATAGTGAATACACTTGGTTTGTATATAAATAAATCACTAGATATTGATTTATATGAAGCAAGTAATTTTCAATGACGTAATTAATTATAAAGAAGTTGTCATATTATTTGTATTTTAAATGAGTTTATAGATGATGAGCATTAAAATTTTTAGTATTATTGTTAATTTTTATAATGAAAAAATAAACATGAAACATATAATTACAAAACAAAAAGGATGATTATAGGATAACTAAAGCGAAGTTGAAGATTGACTTTAAGGATAATTCTAGTTTTTACCATACAACTACTTCCCACATCTTACAGCTTTACTTGTTCTTTCTAGGAAGCTTAGTTCGGTCATTAGTGAGTGAATAGAGGCATATGATCTATATATAAGAAGCTGAACTCTCCGGGACGTTTGCTGTTACCACAAACACTGGAGTCAAAGCCATCCTACCCGGCCAGTGCAACACATGATTCATATTCATCGAAAAAAAAAGAAGCAGCAAAACATCCTTGTTCAACCACTAAAGGAAATTGTCAAATCCTTCGCAGATCAGCCTACTGGCTTCGCTACTACTCCTTTTCTCCAACAACCTTTGCCTAACTCGACTTTTTATCTATTTGAGCAAAACATGAACGTAAAAGAATGGTGTTGTCTAAAACAAGACCTTGCTAAGAGTATTCTAGTAGAACAAGTTATGAATCCTTCTGTATTCTAATTGTTGAATATTCAAGACAATGATTTTCAGTGAAATAAAACTTATTTTCCGAGGAAACATTATAGTGATATATAAACGTATCTTGACAAGTTATATCTCCTTCTTGTACGAGGGCATAATTATAATGTTAAGACCAAAAATCAATTGGTAATTTTATATTTGGTAATAGAAAATCAAATGGATAAAAATTGTTTCCAAGAAATATAAATAATTCAATAATAATAATTTGATCATTTATGATAAAATTTTCATTTCTTATCCTATGTAGTAGCTGCACTAGAAAAATCCTGGAAAATTTATTGATATTGCAATATTTTCTAAATAAGATTATGCTAACTACATTAAATGTTGAATTTATAGTTTATTGGAATGTTAACTCTGTATGTAAATGTAATTAAAACCTAATCTTAAGTGGTCTTTGGTTTTCATATCAATTGTCACGTTTATTGGCAACGCACCCAAATCAAATGGTAGAAATGTCCCAACTTGCAAAATTTATCATTGCTTGATTCTGATCCTAAGCAAGTATGCCAATCACAGTTGAATCTAAGTCCATGGCCCGTTCAGATAGAGCTACATTTTTCTATTAGAATTTCCGGGGGAGAGATCAACCTCAGATTGGAGAAATGACATATGGAGTAAGAAGTTGAGGGAAAGATGAGAAAGTGGAGGGCAATTGGCCAAGAAGTGGAAAGGAAACCGGTTGGCTTGCGCTCAATGGGATGATACTATTACGTACTCTTAACCCATGCAGTCAGAAAGTGTGAGGTCAATTGCCAAAGCAACTCAACAGGATCAAAAATCCCCTTCTCAGGGCAACACCAAGCATCAATAAATTTCACAAGTTGTAACATCTTATCTTTCTAATTCATGAAACATAAGATGTCCACCATAAGATAAAATCTGCGAGAGAGTGATCAATGTTGAGCTGACAACAGAGACACCAAAGAATGTAAATATCATAGAACGTTTTCCCTACGTTGAAGTGCCCAAAGTTTCAAGTCAAGTCAACCACACGTGCCTCATTTGTTGTGGAAAGTTGTAGACTTCGTGCTCTTGGGGCCCTCGTTGTTATTGATGCAAATTTCTCTTATATTAGCTCTTACTTTGTTCCACTATAGTTGTGCAAGATGTCGACTTAATGCTTTCTAATTTCTTACATAAATCAATGAAAGTAAATAACACAGAAAGTTTCTTCTACGTCCAAGTATGCAAAGTCTCAAGTCAAGTTTACCTGTGTCGTTGGTCATGGAAACTTGTGGTGTCTGTACACCGACGTGTCCCTTTCACTATGGTTGCAAACTTCTTTGCCATAAGCTCTTACTTGGGGATAAAAAAAAAAAAGAAGAAGAAAGAAGCAGAATCATTTTGCTGAGGAACATCCTATAGAATTTACCTGAAATAATAACAATTTACAATAGCTAATTAATGAAGTCCATGAAGCAAGGGAATATCAACCAAAAAAACAAGGCCTTAACATTTATGATTAGAGATTCATAGGACATCTAGGGACTCACCAATCGGGCGGTGGACTTGATGGGCAAAGCTAGCGATGGAACCAGAACCACAAAATCAAGGATGCAGTCACCCTCCCAGTAATTCTCAGATTGTACTGGAGTATATCTCCCTCGTGAGACAACATTAGGAGACCCTAGGAACTCTCTATTGTATCATATATGCTTTTGTTGAAGCAACTGTAGAGGATCAAATCCACCCCCCCTTTTCCAAAGGCAATACCCATACATACCTCGATAAATTTCATGAGAAGTAACATATCAGTTCCCTGATTCGTGAAACATAAGATACACATTGGAGGACAAAATTTATCAAAGAGTGGAAGAGTCTATTTGATGGCAGAAGGATGGAAGAAACTAAATAATGATGCGGCAAGTGCATAATTTCCTTGGACCCAATAGCAGTTGGTTTGTGACCACTAAGAGAGATGTTCATTGGAAGTGACACCACACACAAATTTCTTCATGGTGTCATTGCTTGTAGGTTTTTTTGCTCGTTTGTAACCTAAACACTAATGTCTCAAGCACATTTGTCCCTAACACAAGCTTTGATAGGAAAGACTTGACTTATGATGGCATGATATATTCTGAAAATTCATTTATGTAACTAATGGTGAGAAGTTTTATCAATTTGAGAAATTTGATTGTTAAGGTTGCACATCTTTGTTATTTAACAATCCGTATCTATCCATCATTCCAAAAGAGCCCATAGAAGACCAGGTGTATATGCTACACTTGAGTTCCCTGAAATTTAGATTCAGGACTTCCATTCAAGCCTTTCAAATGAAGATATCAAGTTTAGGGTTGTTCATAGTTTGGCTTAGTTCAAGCACCATACCACGTTAAACCATAATCATTTCATAACTATCAGATCGAATTGTTTCAAATCGGTTTTATAGTTCAGTTAACCGGTTCAAACCATATTTTTAAAAAATAATAATAAATTAACAAATTTAAAATATAAACTAAATCAAAACCAAATAAAAATAACATCAAAACATAAAAAAAATTAAAAACATAAAAATTTCAATTAAAGATGAATTAAACATATAAGATTATGACTAGTAGACTTATTTAGAATGAAATTTAGTATAAAGTGGTAGAAAATATACTATACAATAGTAAAAAGGCCTATTTCTAACTATTTTTTAATTTTTAAAAAATGTTTCTAATACATTTATATTTTATTTACTTTTTTATATTTGCAATATTTAAAAAATATGCCGAATTGTTTGGGCATAGTAATTAACTTCATTGCTTTATTTTAAAAAAATTGCACTAAATGAAAACCAAATCATTCTGATCTAGTTTTCAAATTCGGTTTGATTTGGTTTATAATTCAATCCAATTCTTCGATTCTCTTTGTGCAAAACTAATTGAACAGAGTGGAATCCATTCCAGAGGAATCAACCAAAATGCCAAAATGATTATGTCCAGGGAATCGAAATATCATGGTGCTACTAAGGGGAAGAATTTTCAAGCTAAAGAAATTGGGGGCCAGAGAGGAAATTCCTCTCTCTTTTCCTATGACTATTTTTGCTCAAACGATAATAAGAAAATAAATGTGACCCACAAGAGAAAGCTCGATCTTGAAAGTGATGTGACGAATGTGAGGGACATTCGCGCGCATAGAAGAAAGACTAACACAGATCTTATTGGAAAAATCAAGCAGTGCAGTTTGACCCTGCAGCCTCTCTCCTTTATGGCTGCTAACATCATCCCTCAATCGGTGGGACCATCAAGACAATTATCCATGGCCTTCCCACCATACACGTTAACGACTACCTGGAGTTTGGCGCACGGATTTCTCACCAGGTATCACTTCTGGTACTCTGTACTATATTCATACCGAATCAATTTTATCAATGGTTACCAAATTTATCATATTTTTATAAGTGATATTAATTATTTATACTAGTAGGAAATTTATAAAATATCTTAACGTAAGCCCTGATTTTGTGAAACATGCGTGAGATATTCATTATAAAATAAAATATGTGAAAGAGTTGCTAAAAATGAGGTGATGGTTTATAAATTATTGAAAGTAAATAATACGGCACATTTCTCCTATATCAAACCACCCAAAGTCTCAAGTCAAGTCAATTGTGTCTACTCCATTGTTAAAGGAAGCTTGTACCCGGTAGCTTTTCCAAACCAGTTCATGGACCTAAGATTGATTATGCAAAACACCAAGAATTGACAAGTTTTACGCAAGCTGCACCACCATCTTGGCTTATGCATAGTTTGTGGCAGAGCATATAGTCAAGTCTAACGGCTGATAGATGGAAGAAGGTAAGAGAATATGGCACGGTGTCTCCGAATTGTGGTGTCGAATTAGCACTTGGGTTGATATCACTGGCTATGCCCCTGTGTGGAAAATTATAGTCTTCGTCTATGGGGGTCCTTTCGCTATCGATGTAGACTTCTGTGCTATTGCTAGGAGAAGGAAGCAAGAGCATTTCACCTATCATGGAAATTGAATGTTTAAGAAAATTTAGCTAAGAATCTGTCAGACCGATTCCACTACACAATTGCTTTCATATCATGACAATTAAGTGATTCTCCCTTGGAATCTTAGTCCAATAACGATCATTAATGTGATTGGAGTCATAAGGTCTATATAAATGAGCTTCACAGCCCATTGATTCTTCAGCTAATTTTCTCACAGTTCAAGGTATAGGAACAAAAACGATGCCCAAGCCAATTTTCCAGATCCCGCTATTTCTGTGTTCCTCACTACTGCTGTCCTTTGTATCAGTTGCTGTAGAATCCCCATACCCGACCTACCCTCTCCAAAAGACCAATAATTGCCCGGATAGATGTGGCAATATATCTGTTCCTTATCCTTTTGGCATCGGAGCTAGCTGCTTCTTGGACGAGCAGTACGAGATTCTTTGTTCTGATGATAGCATCCCCCGATTGAAGAAGCTTGGCTTACAGGTTCTCAACATTTCTGGGATTCCCAATGATTATTTTGGACCCAATCCCACAATTACAGTCAGCCACCCAATAGTCTATTCGAACTCAAACTGTGCACCTGCACATTATAGGACTCCCCAGCAGGAGACCTTTTACGGGAGCCCATTTTACTTCTCCTCGAGCTACAATATTTTTGTTGCAGTGGGGTGTGAAAAGCATGTTACGCTGAAGGGCTCGAATCATTCCTATGTTGGATGCAGTACTGAGTGCTCCGGAAATAAGACAAGTCGTTATAGCTCTTGTGATGGCTTTGACTGCTGCCAGTCCACACTCCCTCCTGATCTTCAAAGCTTGAGCATCGAATTCGAGGGAAAGACAAGTTCCGAGACCAATGAAGGAGATCAAGACTGCGATTTTGCGTTCCTTGTAAATTCGACGTGGTTCGAGCCTAACTCAACAGATCTGCATGCCATCCGTGATGGGGGTTATGTTCCAGTGGTGCTAGGATGGGGAATACTTGATGCTGATTTCCCTACATCGATTGGACTAAAGAACATCAGCAGCCGGTCTAATTATTATTATTATTATTATGATTCTGAGAATGCATATTGCCGACAGATGTCCCTCAACGCGAACACTTCCACATTTATCTACTGTTACTGTTGGGATGGCTTCTACGGCAACCCATACATAGAGGACGGATGCAAAGGTATGCCCAATATATATATATATTTATATTGAATTTTCATTTCACAATTATTTCTTAAACAGGATACACATTTAGAATATGTGTGCACATACAATATACATGTAAAGTTATATATCTAACGAAAAAGGGTGCACGTTCTTGTCATATATTTACGCGTGAGGAATATATAATCTATATTTGCACTTTAGAATATGTATTTATATTTGGTTCTTTTACGTAATGAAATTAAATTGGCATTATATATATATTTTTTAGCCCAAAAAAATTGTACACAATGGAATTCCTGTACCTATGTTTGTTCTTTATTACTTTCATAAATTATTATAAAATTTAAATATTGAATGAAAACTTTCTAAATCTGATGTGATAAGTAAAAGTGGAATAAGATTTAGAGCGGAATGCTCTTATCAGAATGAGTCGTCAATACAGCATTCTTTATGTTTAGATAATATATTTAACATGGAAAGAATTACCTTTTATATTTTTTTTCTTTTTTTTTTCTAATAATCTGTAATTTTTTAAATATATATTTTTAGAATTTCTACACTTTTAAAAAATTTATTTTATTATTTTTTTGAAAATTTTTAATTCTAATTTTAAATATTTTATTAGTTCTACATAAAATTAATCTTTGATCATTGTTGAATTTTTGAGAATTTTTAAAAAACGAAGGCAAAGGTAAAATTGTCCGAAGGAATTGAAATGGCTAGTTTGAATCATCTTTACACAAACACCAAACGCAAAGATTCCCCTAATCAGTGGAAATAAAATCTCCCAATAGATTCCTATTTTTTATTATTAAATCATTTATCCCACTCTACTCTCTCTCCCCATAATTGTAAAAAATCCATAATAATAAATTACACATTAACGACCAATAATTATGTTTAACAATATAATCTATCGTTTATCAATAATATTATCACACTTATATAAATCCTCACTTCTTTTTTACTATAATAATAAATATTTAAAACTAATTAGTGTTGACTAATAAATTTAAACATTATCATACGTTACATTAATTGAAAAATATGTATCTCATAATTAGATTCAGGATTTTTATATTATTGTGGCGTAGAAATTATAATATATATAAGAGTAAACTAACAAAATTTAATAAGGATTATCGTACTATATTAACTAATTGATATGTGTATAATAATTGAATGAAATTTATTTATACTATAATAATATATTGTGTAAAATTATTGTGTAATTTGCATATAAATAATTTTTATATTAAGTGGTTGATAATTTTATTCTAAATTTTTTATTCAAATATCTAGAGTTTTAATGATTAATAAAAGGGATTCTGATTTCAATTATGATCTAAACCAAACAAAAACTAAAATTTGTAATGCCGCTTCCGATTTTGCTTCATTTCATTTCCATTTTCAACGGAAAGAATTCTTCTTTATATTTATTTTTTATTTTTTGCTTTTATCCCCTAAAAATTTGTAACTTTGGACTGTGTATATATATATATATATATATTTTCATAACTCTACTTATTCTTGCTCAACATACTGACTTACCGATTAAAAGAAAACAACAAAGAATGGAGTGAAGGTTGTTCTTGCATACCCAATGAAGTTAATTCAGATTCAAAAAGAGAAATATTAAATTATTTGTGAGAAAAAAATTTGCAAAATTAAAGGAGGAATATCAAAGGAGGATGATTTAATTGATGCCCTAACATCAATATCATCGATGAGATATACATATGATTTCTCTTTTCCCTTCAAATACATCAATCTCTTTCGCATGGATAGGGTTTCAATCGATTCCTTTAAATTGGACATTCCTCAACAAAACCCCCATTTGTTTGTTGGAATTTTAATGTGTTAAATTAGTATTTTTGCGTTCCTAATCTTGTATTCACCGCTTAACAGATATCGATGAATGCGAAATTCGACTTCCTAATGGAAGCAAGATATGTGGTGGTCTACATACATGCAAGAATACACGAGGAAACTATCACTGCGTTAGAACGACTCTAAACATCATCACAGGTATGATCCAAGCTAAACATTGTAACTTTGTTTGTAGCATGGTCTACATTGAATTGAAAGATTGACTACAATATTGATTTCAATTAACCATCCTTTCATGGCACTCATGTGATCAACTCAAGCTTTTGCAATAAGACATAAGCTACTAGTAATTGATCCTGGTCTATGCTTCCTATCTTCCTTGAGATACATACAGGCCTTTGCTCAAGCTTTGGGTCACTTCTCTTGATTTTCCTGGCATGGTGCGCATACAAACTTTTTAAGAAAAGGAGAGAGGCCAAACTCAAAGCCAAATTCTTCAGACGAAATGGGGGTCTTATTTTGCAGAAGCACTTGTCTTCACCAGAAGGTAATGTCGAAAGAGGTAGATTGTTCAATTGTAAGGAGTTGGACATCGCTACAGATCACTTTAACAAGGATAGGATTCTTGGAAAGGGAGGGCAAGGCACCGTCTACAAAAGGGATGCTAGGTGATGGAAGAATTGTTGCAATCAAGAAATCTATAACAATAGATGAGGAGGATGTCGAACCCTTCATCAATGAAGTCGTCATCCTCTCGCAAATCAATCACAGAAACATAGTAAAATTGTTGGGGTGCTGCTTAGAGAGTGAAGTTCCTCTTCTCGTGTACGAGTTCATTCCAAACGGGACTCTTTATCAGTATCTCCATGACAACGAATTCCCTGTTTCATGGGAGGACCGCCTACGAATCGCCACGGAAGTTGCAGGTGCCCTCTTCTACTTGCACTCTTCTGCATCCATCCCCATTTACCATCGTGACATCAAGTCTTCGAACATACTCCTAGATGAGAAGTATCGAACAAAAATTGCTGATTTTGGGGCGTCAAGATCAGTTGCCCTCGATCAAACTCACGTGACTACATTGGTTCAAGGAACCTTTGGGTACCTAGACCCTGAGTACTTTCAGTCGAGCCAGTTTACTGATAAAAGTGATGTTTATAGTTTTGGGGTCGTTCTTGTTGAGCTCATGACTGGGCAAAAGCCAGTGTCTTCATTGCGAGCAAATGAGGGAAGAAGCTTGGCGACATTCTTCATTATTTCAATTGAGGAGAATCAGCTTTTCAATATACTCGATGCTCATGTTTTGGGCCAAGGCAAAGCGGAAGAGATCACTGCAGTCGCAAACCTTGCAAAAAGGTGCTTAAACCTGAAAGGGAGGAAGAGACCCACAATGAAAGAAGTAGTGATGGAATTGGAAGGCATACGAAACCCGATACCACGAACTTCCAGGATCGAGGATGATCAAGATATTGAGGGCGATCAGATAGAGGCTGAGACATCTGGTCGGGTCGCGGCTTTCTCTATACAAGGAGGATCTCGGATGGATGCTGATATAATTTCTTTGTCAGATGCTCATCCTCTGTTACCTAGTGGAACATGGTGACTGATAGTTAATTTACTCCTATATATGCATAGTAATAAGTTGTCCGTGTGTGTGTGTTTGTCCAGATAGAATTTGTAATGTAACAGGTAATAAGCATGGTAGAATTTAGGATGTACAATTTTTAATTTCAACTTATAAGAATATTCGATATTTACTTCTTCCTAAACATATTCACGTTCAGCTTGGTATTTACTTCTATATATCAACTTAACTGCTTTCCTACGGACGCTTTTCTCCTATAACCTTCTTTTCACTCTAAATATGTTCCTAAAAAACACAGAAGCAGAATTATGCTATCTGAATGAAAAACAACCACGTCAAAGAACTCTAACTGGGCACATGGCGTCTCTTTTTTCTGCTTTGAATCTTCCTCTGCTTAAAGGATGAAAGAGGCTGTCCACAGGGAATGGCTGAGTCTTAGTAAGATGAAGAACTAGTTCAAAGGTTCGATCCATCAGCTTACAACTCGATGCAATTGGGCTTTTTATCACCTAGACCTCTGCTGACACAGTATGACAACTTTAGTAATTTGGCCAAATTTGCAACTTTTGAGTTATTGATCAGCTGGGTTGCAAATGATTAAGATTCAGTTTCATTATCTACGTACCATCTTCATTCTGGGTCAGAGCTTTACTTCAAACCCAAGATGGTCTCTCTCTTATTGCATGAATTGGTGCGTATCAAATGATATCTTCGATTCTAAACTGTTGTACATCATGAGCTTCATGCCATGCTAGTTTGAATTTCACGTATTATACATGAATGTTCTTGTTTGTTGAATTCATGACAAGAAAGATGGCGAGACCATTATGGAAGACGATAACTAGCAATTTGGCATGGCATGTGTTTCTATGCCTTTTTCTTTTGCACTCTCCTTCCCTTCTCAATAGAAGCTGGCTAACTATCATCCCGCACGCAATTATATCTATTAGAATGTGGTGCATAATTCTAGAATGTTCTACACACTTCTAGAATATTCTTTAGGAACTAGTATAGATATATGATGTACTCTTCCATGTAATGTAGAAGAAGAAGAAGTAGAAAAAACAAGAGCAAGAAGTAATCAATTAGCCATTTCTCTTCCTCCAATACTCATATAACTTCCACACTTCCTTATTCACTCCTCTTCCAATTAGCTATATTCCCACCTTCCTCTATACTCCTACCATTCCTATACACCTAAACACAAACACCAACAGTGGTATTAGAGTCTTGTTTCGATACAAGTGGGCGTAGGCTTATTATGACCGAGCACTTACTCCATTCATCCATTGCAGTACCAGTCTTTCGAGGTGAAAAATTCGACTACTGGTCCATCAAAATGAAGACCTACTTTTGCGCTCAAGATTTATGGGATGTTGTGAGTTTGGGATACACTGTCCCTCAAGATACATCCAATTTATCTTCTGCACAAAGGAAGGTACTCAAAGAGAATTAACAAAAGGATTCTCAAGCTCTACTTGCTCTTTAGTTAAGCTTGACTAAAGAACGTTTTCCAAGAAACATGGGAGCCAAGACAACAAAGGAAGCATGTGATAAGTTACAAGAGGAGTTTCAAGGAAATGACAAGGTACGAATCTCCAAACTTCAAACCTTGAGGAGGAACTTTGAAAATTTAAAGATGAAAGATTTTGAGATAGCTAGAGATTATTATACAAGAGTGGATTCAATCGTGAATCAATTAAGGGCCTATGAGGATGAGATTTTAGAAAGTAAAGTTGTTGAAAAAATATTAATCACTTGCAGTGAAAAATATGATCCTATTGTTACTGTTGTTGAAGAATCAAAGGTATAAAAAAGCTAACAGCTGTAGAATTAATGGGATCTCTAGAGACCCATGAACATAGATTAGAAAGGCGTAATGAAGGTTCTACTGAGAATGCCTTTCAATCTAAGTTTAACAAACTGTCTCAAAAACCTAAAGAAGGTGGAAGAAAACCAAGTGAAACTATAAAAAAATAAGGACATCAAAAAGGGAAATGTTCCACCTTGTGGCATATGTAGGAGGAAGAGTCACTTGGAAAGTGATTGTTGGTTTAAAGGAAAACCACAATGTTGAAACTGTGAAATGTTCAGTCATCTTGAAAAGGCTTGTCAATTAAAGAAAAATCATCAACCCAATTTTTCTAAAGAAAATGATGATAACCTTTTTTACGCTTGCCAAGCCGCAACACTAGAAAAAAAAAAGATACATGGTATCTTGATAGTAGTTGTAGTAACCACATGACAAAAGATGACAGCATATTCTATCATCTTGAAAACTTCAAGACGAAAGTCAAGATAGGAAATGGTGATTATATGGAGGCAATAGGCAAAGGCACCATCACCACTGATACAAAGAAGGGCAAGGGATACATTCATGAAGTACTCTTGGTCCCTAGTATTAATATGAATTTACTTAGTGTTGGCCAAATGGTGGAGCAAGGGCACTCTTTGCATTTTGAGGGAGACTCTTGCACGATATACGACAAACAAGATAGTTCTCTCCAAATTGCAAGGGTAAAAATGGAGAAGAATAGGTGCTTCCCAATTCAATGGAGATATGCAAGTGATACAGCAATGACAACACAAGTGGATGAGTCATGGCTATGGCATCAAAGGCTTGAGCACTTCAACATTCACAGATTGAAGTTTTTGCATCAAAAAGAGATGATGACCGACCAATTGGCAATAAAGGAAATCAATGGTGTCTACGAAGCATGCATGCTTGGGAAGCAACATTGACAACCATTCCCTTTTGGAAAAGCTTGGAGAGCCAAGGAGCCATTAGAGCTGGTGCATACAAATGTTTGTGGTCCAACATGCACTTCGTCACATGAACAAAATAGGTACTTCATCCTCTTCATTGATGACTATACCAGAATGATGTGGGTTTATTTTCTATGTGAAAGATCACAAGTATTTGAAATTTTCAAGAAATTTAAGGCTCACGTTGAAAAGCAAAGTGGCCACTACATAAAGACTATAAGGAGTGACTGAGGCACGGAATACACATCCAAAGAATTCAACAAGTTCTGTGAGAATGAAGGCATGGAGCATCAACTCACTGTGGGATACTCTCTTGAACAAAACGGTGTCTCTGAGCGAAAGAATAGAACTGTAATGGAGACAGCTAGAGCCATGCTAATAGAGAAGGATCTTTCGAAGAAATTTTGGGCTGAGGCAGTGAATACAACAGTCTACTTGTTGAACAGTTGTCCAATGAAGGTAGTTGAAGATAAGATGCCAATTGAAGCTTGGAGTGGACGGAAGCCATCAGCAAAACATCTTAGAGTCTTTGGCTGTATCTACTACATTCACATTCCTGATGTGAAAAGGAGCATGCTAGATGAGAACATGGAGAAAGGAATCTTCTTGGGCTATAGCACTCAATCAAAAGGCTATCGAGTCTATGGCTTAAGAACAAACAAGCTCGCAATCAGCCGAGACATCAAATTTGACGAAGATGCCATGTACAATTGGAAGACAGGAGAAGTTGAAAGAAGAGGCATCAACATGCCATCACTACTACAACAACCGGTTGGAGAAGAAGAAGTTCAACAAAATACACCAATTCAAGCAACTAGAGATGAAGCAGCAAAAGCACGAGAGCCCTTTCCAGATTCACCATCAAGGAGAACAAGACCCTTGTCCGAGATATGCGAGCAATGCAATTTCACACTAATGGAGCCACAAGCTGAAGCCACAACAATTTATTGTGATAGTAAGTTAGCTATAGCTATGGCGAAGAATCCAGTATTTCACGCAAGGACAAAACATATAAATATCAAGTATCACTTCATTAGAGAGGTTGAAGTGAATAAAGAGATAGAGCTCAAACATTGCAAGACAGAAGAGCAATTGGCTGACATTTTCATGAAGGCACTACCAAAAGCAAAGTTTGAAGAACTACGATAGAAGCTTGGAGTTGCCAAATTGCACACCAAGGAGGAGTATTAGAATGTGGTGCACAATTCTAAAATATTCTACACACTTCTAGAACATGGTGCACAATTCTAGAATGTTCTACACACTTGTAGAATATTCATTTTCTAGAATACTCTTTAGGAACTAGTATAAATATATGATGTACTCTTCCATGTAATGTAGAAGAAGAAGAAGAAGAAGAAGAAACAAGAGCAAGAAATGATCAATTAGCTATTTCTCTTCCTCCAATACTCATATAACTTCCACACTTCCTTATACACCTCCTCTTCCAATTAGCTATTTCCCACCTTCCTCTATACTCCTACCATTCCTATACACCTAAACACAAACACCAACAATATCCCATTTCTTCATTGGTCACCTCATCAAAATCAAACTCAAGCAGGTCCGCAGTATCCTCCAGGCACCAGTCCATTGCCTCACTGCTCAGAGCAAATGGATTCATCTCGGTAATATTGTCTGTCTGAAGAAAATTGTGGACAAGAATGCTATCTTTAAAGAAGTTGTTCTTAGCTTGTGCCGCTGCATTCAGATCATCTTCACTCCCCTATGACTGGACAAAGTCACACTCAACCGGTTTACTATTTGTCATGTCAATCTCAATTTCTTCAAGCAACTGCCCCAGGAGTGCTCCATCGATCTCTGTCATTTCAAGGTCATTGACAGCATGGACAGTAAGCTCTCTGAATGCTTTGCATTCGGTAAAAGGCTAGAAGGGGATCCTAAGGCGATAATGTATTGAAAGACAGTTGCAGTTTATCGTATTGATTTGCTGCACCAGTCACTCGGAGAGTTATGATATATTGGGCTATTTTAGCAAAAATGGAGACTCCATCCGAATTCATATATATATTTATGAAGGATTGCTTTTAATGTTTATCCCTTAATAACATCCGATAATCTATCCGATCTGAACTTTGACCCGACCACTCATGAGGATGGTGGATAGTAGATATGAATCCCAAAGATCAGTCCGCCATAACAGCAAAATTTTTAAATTTTACTTACAGAGAAAAGAAGCAAGCGGCTTAATCAATTGCTCTGTGTTATTGCATGGCCTCCTTTGGACGAAATCTTACAGCTAAATTCATCATGAAATGGAGAAAAGGGAGCCCTGTCATCTGTACTGCGCACTGTTAGGAACTGAGAAGGAGAAACTCAGGGGGAAGAGAGGGAAGAAGAAAACCGCTGTTCATTCATTCATACGCCTAACCCTAAATGAGTTTGTTACAGAGTTTTAATCCCCGCTGCGGCTTCAAAGGCCAAGAACCACCCATTTACAATCAACTCCCTCAAGTTCTTCACTTGTTACAAAAAATACCCCTTTCTATTATCTTTATTTACAGATTGACCCCTCAACTAAATTGACCATAACAATTCTCCCCCTTCAAGAAAATCTTGTCCTCGAGGTTTGCATTATAACAGGAAGGCCATACAAGAGCAGTAATATGGCATCTGCAAGAGGTGTATTTGACCCATTTACATCCTGCTTGCAACTTGTAGGCCTTGAGGAACCTTTCTTTTTTCCTAGATAGTAATGGGGTAGGGTCACCGCCTGGAACAAGGCCTTGAAAACGACCCGGTACTGCTGTGATGCATCCAAGAGCCCTTTTAAACAATATAACTAGCTTGGTATGATCCATAAATCTAGTGCTATCCTGTAGATTGTAGTCTACTCATTGTAACACCATAGAAGGCTCAAAATAGTGAACAACAATTTCATTGCGAGCTTGAAACTCTACCAAGATACCAATTGTCACCGTAGATTCAAAGTCCATTGAACTTACACTTGGAACATAGTCAACATGAAGATGAATGCAATCAAAGCTAGGACACCACCATAGTAAAATGAGGAGTAATTGACTCCATGCAAAATTATGCTCGGCAAGCTTATAGGTTAAGAAATTGAAAAGGCTGATGATTACTAACATAAGACCTTTCCTTCGTTCTTCCTCCTTTAGCCTCCCTTCTACCCAAAATAGCCAAATATCTGATGCTACTATTACATTGACATCATTAAACTCCACAACATGTGAAAACATACACTCGAGATTAATCCAGTGGTTCAGCATAATCTTTAACCCTTCCTTTAAGTTGGTATCATGTACCAAGGCATGGTGAGCTATATTAATGCATTGATTAGGATGATTGATACCCTTCTTCAGGACCCAATTCACAGTAATAGCTAAGGGGAGTAAATGTGAACACCCAATTTTCACAACTTGAAAAATCACCTCATTTAAGCACCCTTCTGCTCTACAGGGTTTCGGAAACTTGAAGGTTAAGGTCAATAGGCTGCCTAACTTCTCAGCTAAGAAATTCCCAACAAAATCATCATCAAGGACCAAGGAACTGTTGACCTTGAATTTCAATTCCTCATGTGGCACTTTCTCAACATCAATCTCCAAGAAAATAGTTACAAGATTTTTATCAGCAATTGGTGCCTCTAAAATTCCAATTGAACTCGCTTCTATTTTGCTTTCTTCATCAGAGTTCTTCAAATTGATCATATCTAGTTGTTGCTTGCCTTCGGTCTTAAAAGGAAAATGTAACTGTGTTTTAGAGATTACCTCTACTGGTTGGTCCTCCATCTAGCTTTTAATGTCTAAAACACGCTCATCATCTTCGACACTTTCCTTGTCAACCTCTATATGTCCTCCATTGACTGAAATACAATCCTCTTCACCTTTGTAGTCACTGTTAGAAGGGCTTGAGAATTCATATGTGTCACTCCTTCTATGCAGAGTCATGTCCTTGAGTCGGGCAAAGGCATAAGCCTCGTGTAAGGTTCGGGGTTCAATCCAACTAATAGACTTCTCAATCTCTGATTTCAGGCCATTCAAGAACCAATCCACCTCTTGAAGGTCACACAAATCTATACCACCCAAAAACAATTCAAAGAAATGTATATATTCTTCAAGATCACTTGTTTGTTGTAAACTCTCAGCGGCAAAAGCTCTAGGGATTGACATATCATATCCCCAACTTTCCTTGAGTTCAATGACTGCGAGTCGATCCTCATTGCAGATCCTTGCTATCTGGGCAACTCCCATCTCAACTTGCTCATCAATGTTCATCATTTCACTACCGGTCCGAGGAACGTGGCTCTGATACCATTGTTAGGAATTGAGAAGGAGAAACTCAGGGGGAAGAGAGGGAAGAAGACAACCGTTGTTCATTCATTCATACGTAGACGTAATTAAAACCCAATCTTAAGTGGTCTTCGGTTGTCATATCAGTTGTTGCATTTATCAGCAACACATCCAAATCAAATGGCAGAAAGGTCACAACTTGCAAAATTTATCATTGCTCGATTCTGATCTAGAGCAAGGATGCCAATCACAGTTGAATCCGGGTCCATGGCCCGTTTGGATAGAGCTACATTTTTCTAGTAGAATTTCTGGGGGAGAGATCAACTTGAGACCGAAGAAATGACACATATAGTTAGAAGTTGGGGGGGGGGATGAGAAAGTGGAGGGCAATTGGCCAAGAAGAAGAAAGCAAGCCGGTTGGCTTGCGCTCAATGGGATGATACTATTATGTACTCTTAACCCATACAGTCAACAAGTGCGAGGTCAATTGCCGAAGATAAAATCTTATCTTTCTAATTCATGAAACATAAGATGTCCATCATAAGATAAAATCTGTGAGAGAGTTGTCGTTGTTGAGTTGACAATAGAGACACTGAAGAATGTAAATATCATGGCACGTTTTCCCTATGTCGAAGTGCTCAGAGTTTCAAGTCAAGTCAACCACACATGCCTCATTTGTTGTGGAAAGTTGTAGATTTCGTGCTCTTGGGGTCCTTGTCATTATTGATGCAAATTTCTCTTATATCAACTCTTACTTTGTTTCACTATACTTGTACTAGATGATGACTAAGTGCTTCCTAATTTCTTACATAAATCAATGAAAGTAAATAACACGGAAAGTTTCTTCTATGTCCAAGTACACAAAGTCTCAAGCCAAGTTGACCTTGTTTGTGCCATTGGTCATGGAAACTTGTGGTGTCTGTACACTGGCATGACCCTTTCGCTATGGTTGCAAACATCTTTGCCATAAGCTCTTACTTGGGGATAAAAAAAGAAAGAAGCAGAGTCATTTCGCTGAGGAACATCCCATAGAATATACCTAAAATAATAACAATTTACAATAGCTAATTAATGAAGTCCGTGAAGCAAGGGAATATCAACAGAAAAAAGGCCTTAACATTTAGGATTAGAGATTCATAGGACATCTAGGGACTCACCAATCAGGCAGCGGACTTCATGGGCAAAGCTACCAAGGGAACCAGAACCTCAAAATCAAGGATGTAGTCACCCTCCCAATAATTCTCAGATTGTACTGAGAGTATCTCCCTCATGAGACAACCTCAAGAGACCCTAGGAACTCTTTGCTGTATCATATATGCTTTTGTTGAAGCAACTGTAGAGGATGAAATCCCCTTCATTTTGAGAGGCAATATGCATACATACCTCAATAAATTTCATGAGAAGCAACATATTGGTTCCATAATCTATGAAACATAAGATATATATTGTAGGACAAAATTTATCAAAGAGTGGAAGAGTCTAGCTGACGACAGAAGGATGGAAGAAACTAAATAATGATGTAGCAAGTGCATAATTTCCTAGGACCCAATAATAGTTGGTTTGTGAGCACTGAGAGAGACGTTCATCTGAAGTGACACCACACACAAATTTCTTCGTGGTGCCATTGCTTGTTGGTTTTCTGCTCATTTGTAACCTAAACGTTGATGTCTCAAGCACATTTGTCCCCGACACAAGCTTTGATTGGAAAGACTTGACTTATGATGGCATGATATATTCTGAAAATTCATTTATATAACTAATGGTGAGAAGTTTTATCAATTTGAGAAATGTGACCATTAAGGTTGCACATCTCTATTATTTAACAATTCTTATCTATCCATCATTCTAGAAGAACCCACGGAAGACCATAAGTATATGCTACACCTGAGTTCCCTGAAATTTAGATTTAGAACTTCCATTCAAGCCTTTTAAATGAAGATATCAAGTTTAGGGTTGCTCATAGTTTGGCTTAGTTCAAACACCATACCTCATTAAACCATAATCATTTCATAACTATCGGACCAAATTGTTTCGAATCGATTCTATAGTTCAGTTAACTGGTTCAAACCATATTTTTAAAAAATAATAATAAATTAACAAATTAAAAATATAAACTAAATCAAAACCAAATAAAAATAACATCAAAACATAAAAATATTAAAAAATTAAAAAAAATTAAAATCATAAAAATTTCAATTAAAGATGAATTAAACATACTAGATTATAACTAGTAGACTTATTTAGAATAAAATTTCGTATAAAATGGTAGAAAATATGCTATACAATAGTAGAAGTACCTATATTTAACTATTTTTAATTTTTTAAAAATATTTCTAATATATTTATATTTTATTTTTATATAATTACAATATTTTAAATTTATATATTTAAAAAATATGGTTCGGTAGTTCGAACTGTTTAACCGAATCGTTTGGGCATAATAACTAACTGCATTACTTTACTTTAAAAAATTGCACTAAATAAAAACCAAATCATTCAGAGTTAGTTTTCAAATTCGGTTTGATTTGGTTTAAGAATTGGCTACTCAATCGAGATTGAATCATATAAGTAGTTGGTGCTCTTCAAAATTGTCTGCAGGACAAATGACTCTAATATTTCATCATCATTGAATTGTGCTAAATATACCAATAATTCCTCTATTTTAAATTTCAATATGAAGGAAAATATACCAAACAGTTGAGTTTGATGATCGATCCCATGTTGATAAAACTTGCAGTGTTCGTTGTGGCTGGACTCGTGGGAATGCTTCTATTGGAGTTCTTGGTTTAGGGCTCTGCAACAATTGGCACCGTCTCCTTTACCTGCTTTAGACCTTCCTCTGCTTAAAGGATGAAAGAGGATGCACAGAGGGAATGGTTGAGTCCTGGTGAAGATAGACTGGTTCAAGGGTTTGACCCATCAGCTTTCACTCGATGCCATCGTGTTTTTTTTTAATTGCCAAATCCTCTGTGGATGCAGTAGCATTAGTTTCTTAATCTGGAGAAATCTGTGACTTTTGATGATTTGATCCCTGGATCGTAGATGAAGATTCGGTTTCATCGTATACCACCTTTACACTGGACTAGAGCGAGCTCTAATTCAAATTGGACATGGTCTCCCATTCATAAATCCGAGTGAATCAAATGATATTCAGAATTCTGGACTGTTACATATCTTAAACTTCTTATTAAGTTAGTTTATATAATTAAGTTCCACCTATTATATAATGAACATTCTTTTGTGTTAAATTCATGACAAGCAGCCATGAAGAATATTGAAAGAGGAGAAGGGGAAGGGGAAGGGGAAGGGGAAGGGGAAGGAACAGGGATGCCGATCGATGCGACGAATTTAGGATGAGTGTGGACTTATATATGGATGATCGTTGCAGGAACGCAAGTAGGCTTTCAGTAAAGACCATGAATCGATCAACAAGTTCATGATGAAGCTCTGAAAACTACAGCCACCTAATACTGCCAAGAACATTATAGAACTCGGTATGTCCAGTCCAATGGATTCTTATGGATCCGTTTAATCTTAATCATAGATCGTGTTAGATTCCAAATCCCTGTACCATCTGATTGGAAACGTTTTTTTTTTTTTCATTTAATGAGTGGACATTGGGCCTCGTAGGCCCAGCTGGAAAAGAGCTTGCAACTGTGAGAAAAGAGAGAGAACTTCTTGGGCTTTAATCCCAATGGGCTTAAGCACCAAAAGGAGGCCCAAATGTCCGGATTCAATCCCCATCTCACGATCATCCTTTTGTACAGCAGACATTGACTTGGTCAATATCAGAGTCCCCACATAAGAACATCCCCCCAAGGGGTCAACAAGGACATTGTTCATTATACCTGAGCTCTTCTTCCTTAACAATTTTTTTTCCTCGAGTACGAATATTTGAGTTGCCGGGTCCTCATTGCCGGGAGAAAACTTGGTGGTTCTTTTATTATTTAAAATTTGTGTTATCCTTGACGAAGATATGTTTGTTTGATTGTGTGGAATTAACTTAAAAGTTGAAAAATCAAAATTGACATAGATGGTTGCGCGTATTTCACAATCCAAATTTGTCCCTCATGCCATAGGAATCTGCAGAAGACCAAGTGTATGTTTCATCTGGATACGTGAGATTTAGAATTGGGACCTTCCATCCAAGCCTTTTAGATGAAGATATCGAGCATGAATTACGTCCAAAATCGATTGGACTGGAATCCATATGAGGGAATATTCCAAAATTCCCTAATGATTTTGTTGGGACTCAAGAGAATGAGAATACCCTAGAATTATTATTGCAAGAACTTCCAAGCTAAGAAGGATCGATCTTGAAAGTGATGTGAGCAATGAAGGAGACATCCACCCAAGGGACACTACTCAAATTCTATTGAATAATCAAAAAGTGCACATTGACTTTGGAGGTATTCTCATGCATGTATGGCTGCAAAAATTGTCCAAGGCCTTCCCACTACATATTTTAACATAAATCTTGATTTTTGAAAGGTGCATAAAATAAGTTCAGGTGACGAAATATAAATTAATAAAAGTAAATAACAAGGAACGTTTTACTTACGTTCAAGTTTGCAAAGTCTCAAGTCAAGTCGACCATGTCTGCCTCATTGGTGGTGGAAACTTGTGGTGTCCGTGCAATAGAGGCCCTTTCCGTATGGTTGCAAACTTATTTGCCATAATCTCTCACTTGGAGAATAAAAAAAAAAAAGAAGGAAGCAACAACATTTCGCTAAGGAACATCCTATAGAATTTACCTGAAATAATAGCAATTTGGAACAGCTAATTAATGAAGTCTTCAAAGCATGGGATTATCAACAAAAATGCCTCAATAATTATGATCAGAGATTCATACAACATCCAGGGACTCAACCAATTCCCCCGCAATAATAGTTGGTGTGTGACCACAAAGAGAGTCGTTCATCCGATGTGACACAACACAGAAATCTCTTTGAGATAATCATATACTTGATGGTGCACTCAAAATTACATTCTCATCATCTGAAAATTTTCAACTTAAAAAACATATCTTTATAATCGATTTGCCTTTCTAGTTCGTCTTCTCTTTCTTAAGATCAAGAGATATAGAAACTAAGAGCAACCATGCAGAGGCTGATAAAGATGGGGTTGTCCCCACTTTCTCTGCACCGAGAGGATCTAACACATATGCTGATGTAATTTCTTTGTCAGATGTTCATCCGCCATTGCCCCGCAAAACATCGTGGTTGGCGGTAAATTTGCTCTATTCATGTAATTTCTACTACCTTTTTTGCTGCATACGATATTTTCTCTAAAGCTTGAACGAATGAGCCATTGGTTTCTTTTTCATGATAGAATTTGTAATATATCAGTTATTGACTAATATAGAATTTAGGAGACTACTGAGAGACCAATATACCAATTGATTAATATCTCTTTGAAATCAATTGCCTTTCCGGTTCATCTTCCGTGTCTTAGGATTAAGAGATTTACACAACTTTACTTGATTTCCAGCAATTCACATGGGATGTTTCAGAGAAATACAGGTGGATGAGAGCTTCCTCCTCTCACCCCCTATCCGACCATTCATCTCTTTCTCATGTATATTGCACTTTTGGAAAGCAATGAGAATTTTCTTTGGAAAAACACTTGTTGACTGGATTATAGTTCAAAGTTTACCTACTATTTAGGTGCAACTTGTGAGGTTGAATTATTATTTACAAATGTGTCTTCCTCAATGAAGATTTATATGTTTGATTGTATGGAAAAAACTCAAAGTTTAAAATTGACAAGTTTGCTTGTTCGGAGAACACAACATAACAACGAGCTATGGCTGGCTCACCGTGGCCATCAAACACCACAAATGAGTGGATTAATTCTCCATTTGAAGGTTTGTCATGGGCCAATCATCAAATTAAGGCAGCAATAGTGAAATGCATTGTCGGATAGGCTGAAGCAGCTATTTTGAGGTCTTATCAATTTGAGAAATTTGACAATTATGGTTGCGCATCTTTGTAATTTGATAATCCAAATTTGTTCCCCATGCAACAAGAACCTGCGGAGGACCAAGTGTAAGTTGCACCTGAATTCCCTAAAACTTAGAATTTGGACATCCATCCAGGCCATTCATATGAAGATATCGAGTATGAATTACGTCCACAATTGATTGGAATGGAATCCATATCAGGGGAATTATCCCAAATACCCTAATAATAATTTTGTCTAGATTGGAGATTAATCAAAATATCACAAAATTATAGAGGGAAGAACTTTCAAGCTAAGAACCTTCATCTTGAAAGTGACATGACTAGTGAGAGGGACATCCACCCAAGGGACACTGCATAAACTGTATCGAATAATCAACAAGTGCACATTGACTATGGAGGTATCTCATGCATATATGGCTTTCCCACTATACACGTGAAGTAGGAAACAAAACATTTCAACATAAATCCTGACTTTTGAAACATGTATGAGGTAAGTTGAGGTGACGGCAAAAAAATGAAAAATTGAAGAAAGTAAATAATATAGTACGTTTTACCTACGTCAAAGTACCCAAAGTCTCAAGTCAAGTCAATCATGTCTGCTTTAATGGTCATGAAAGCTGGTTCATAGAATTATTGGATGAAGAATTTTTGAAAAAAGAGTATTCATAGGGGAACCTCTCATAATTTCCTAGGACCCAACAATAAATGTTGGTAAAAGATGTCCATCCATACGTAGAGACACCACACAAATTTTCTCACAGTTCAAACAAGGAGCAAAATTGAGCAAGATTAAATGTTTACGCTAGTTTAACCAACATATCAAGGCTTGACGCACGTTCTTTAAGGGGAAATTGACGCCATGCTGAAATTTCAAAAAATACGTATATTCTTTCAATTTTCTTTCTCGGATGCTCAGCAGCCATATAGTCTATATAAGCATCACAGGCCATTCATTCTTCAGCTCATTTTCTCACAGTTCAAAGTATTGAAACAACCATGATGTCCAAACCAATATTCCAAATCCCGCTTTTTCTTTGTTCCTTATCTCTGCTATCCGTATCAGAAGAGGTAGCATCCCCTTACCCGATCTACCCAAACACGAAGACCAGTAATTGCCAGGGTAGATGTGGCAATCTAACCATCCCTTTTCCCTTCGGGATAGGAGCTGACTGCTTCTTGAACGAGTGGTACGAAGTCCTTTGCAACAACAATATGACTCAATTGAAGAAGTTTCAATTGGAGGTTCTCAACATATCCTTTCCTCTTGATGGTTATTACGATGATGCGACAACCATTACAGTCAACTACCCGATAGCCTACCACTCGGGCTGCGCATCTACACGTCATGAGATTTCTAGACCAGTGGCCTTCTACGGGAGCCCGTTTTACTTCTCCTATTCCTACAACATTTTCGTTGCAGTCGGCTGTGTGAAGTTTGCTACGCTGAAGGGCTCAAATCACTCCTATGTGGGGTGCAGTACTGATTGCTCCGGAAACAGTATTAGTCGTCATAGCTCTTGTGATGGCTCTGATTGCTGCCAGTCAGCACTCCCTGAAGATGTTCTTCAAGGCTTTAGCGTTGAATTCGAGGGAAAGAATAGTTCGGCAGCTAGTGGAGGAGATAAAGATTGCCACCTTGGATTCTTGGTAAATTCGACGTGGTTCGAGCCTAACTCGACAGATCTGTATGCCATCCGTGATGGGGGTCATGTTCCGGTGGTGCTGAGATGGGGAATACTTGATGCTGATTTCCCTACATCGATTGGACTAAAAAAATACAGCAGCCGGTCTGATTATTATTATTATTATTATTCTGATAGTGCATATTGCCAACAGATGTCCCTCAACGTGAACACTACCAACTGTCAGTGTTCGCGTGGCTTCTACGGCAACCCATACATAGAGGACGGATGCAAAGGTATGCCCACTATATATATCTATATTGAATTTTCATTTCACAAGTACTTCTTACCTTATCTGAAATGGGATGCACATTTAGAATATGTGTGCACTTGCAATATATATGTAAAGTTATATATCTAACGAAACATGGTACACCGTACACGTTCCTGTAGTATATTTACGCGTGAGGAATATGTAGTCTACATTTGCACTTTAGAATATGTATTTATATTTTGTTCTTTTACGTAATGAAATTCAAATTGCATGATATATTATCCTAGCCCCAAGAAAATTGTGCACAATGGAGTTCCTATATTTATATTATTCTTTATTATTTTCATAAATCATTATAAAATTTAGATATTGAAAGAGAATTTTCTAAATCCCTTAGGTCCTATTGACACGTAAAAGTGGAATAGGATTTAGAGCGGAATGCTCTTATCAGAATGAGTAGTCAATATAGCATTCTTATGTTTATATAGTAATATATTTAACACGGAAAGAATTAACTTTTAAATAATTTTTTATATTTTTTTATTTTCAATTTTTTTTCTAAAAATTTGTAATTTTTAAAAGTATTTTTATACATTTTAAAGTTTTTTTTGAATTTCTACACTTTTTAAATATTTATTTCTATTATTGTTTAAAAAAATTTAATTCTAATATTTTATTAGTTCTACGTAAAATAAATCATTGATAAAATTTGAATTTTGGAGGATTTTATTTTTTAAAATATTTAGAAAACGAAGACAAAGGTAAGATTGTCTGAGGGAATGGGGTGGAGGGGATTGAAATGGCTATTTTTGAGTCATCTTTACACAACCACCAAATGCGAAGAACTCTGCTTCCATTAGGCGGTGTTTGTTTCCAAAAAAATAAAAAAGGAATCCGATTCCCCTAATAAGTGGGAAAAAAATCTCCCAATAACTTCCTTTTTTATTATTAAATCATTTATCCCACTCTACTCACTCTCCATAATTGCCAAAAAAATTCCATAACAATAAATTATATATATTAACGACCAATAATTATGCTTAATAATATAATCTAAAATTTATTAATAATATTATCACACTTGTATACATTCTCACTTCTTTTTTATTAAAATAATAAATAATCATTATCTAACGTTACATTAATTGAGTTAGACTAAGGTTTTTTATATTATCGTAGCGGAGAATTTATACTATTATATATACGTATATAAGTAATTAAAATTTTTTAATAAGGATTATAATACTACTATATTAACTAATTGATGTGTGTATAATAATTGAATGAAATATATTATACTATAATAATATATTGTGTAAAATTATTGTGATTTGCATATAAATAATTTTTATATAATATCACTGATATCTTGTCATAAATTTTGTATTCATACATCTAAAGTTTTAACAAGTAATAAATTGATTCCAATTTTTATTCTAAATAATTATGCTTAATAATATAATCTATAATTTATTAACAATATTATCACACTTGTATAAATTCTCACTTCTTTTTTATTAAAATAATAATTAATTAAAACTAATTAGTGCTGACTAAAAATTTTAAACATTATCGTGCGTTACATTAATTGAGAAATATGTATCTCATAATTAGATTGAGGATTTCTATATTATCGTAGCGTAGAAATTATAACATTATATATATATAAGAGTAAACTAACAAAATTAATAAGGATTATAATACTATATTAACTAATTGATATGCGTATAATATTTGGATGAAATTTATTTATACTATAATAATATATTATGTAAAATTATTGCATGATTTGCATAGAAATATTTTTTATATTAAGTGGTTGATAATTTTGTCCTAAATTTTTTATTCCAATATCTACAGTTTTAATAATTAATAAAGGGATTCCAATTTTGATTCCGATCTAAACCAAGGAGAAATAAAAAATTGCCATTCCGCTTCATTCCGTTTCCATTTCTGAGCCGTGAACCAAACGACCCATGAACCAAAAGGGATTGTAGTGAAGTATATTATATAAGGGATGAAAAGCCTCTCTGTCTAATGGATTGCATATTTTGTTTTATAGCCAAGCTTCTTCTTGCCAGACAAACGTAGGAATGGAGTGAAGGTTATTCTTGCGTACCAAACAAAGTTGAATCACATTCAAAGTGAAATATTAAATTTTCTCTGAGAAAAAAATTTCAAAATCAAGTGTATTATTTGTTGTAGTTATCTCTGGGTTGATTTAAGGTAGGAGGAGGATATTCCTAATATTTTTGGCTTCCTAATCTTGTATTCATCGATTAACAGACATCAATGAATGTGAAACTGTATATCCTGATGGAAGCAAGATATGCGGTGGTGGTCTACATAAGTGCAAGAATATACGAGGAAGTTACCGCTGCTTAAGAACAACTCTAAACATCATCATAGGTATGATCCAAGCTAAATACTGTAACTGTGTTCATAAAATGCTCTCCTTTGAATTGAAAGATTGACTACAAGTTCGATCTCAATTAACCATTGCTTTCATGGCACTCATGTGATCAAGTCAAGCTCTTGAATAAGATATAAGCTACTAGTAATTGATTTTTGGTCTATGCTTCCTATCTGCCTTGAGATATATACAGGCCTTTGCTCAAGCTTTGGGTCAATTCTCTTGATTTCCCTGGCATGGGGTGCGTACCTACTTTTCAAGAAAAGGAGAGAGGCCAACCTCAGAGCCAAATTCTTCAGACGAAATGGGGGTCTTATTCTGCAAAAGCACTTGTCTTCACCAGAAGGTAATGTTGAAAGAGGTAGACTATTCAATTGCAAGGAGTTGGACGTAGCTACTGATCACTTTAACAAGGATAGGATTCTCGGAAAGGGAGGGCAAGGCACTGTCTACAAAGGGATGCTAGGTGACGGAAGAATAGTTGCAATCAAGAAATCGTTAACAATAGACGAGGAGGATGTCGAACCCTTCATCAATGAAGTCGTCATCCTTTCGCAAATCAATCATAGAAACATAGTAAAATTGTTGGGGTGCTGCTTAGAGAGTGAAGTTCCTCTTCTCGTGTACGAGTTCATTCCAAATGGGACTCTTTATCAGTATCTCCATGACCACGAATTCCCTGTTTCATGGGAGGACCGCCTACGAATCACCATGGAAGTTGCAGGTGCCCTCTTCTACCTACACTCTTCAGCATCCGCCCCCATTTACCACCGTGACATCAAGTCTTCAAACATACTCCTAGATGAGAAGTACCGAGCAAAAATTGCCGATTTTGGGGCTTCAAGATCAGTTGCCCTTGATCAAACTCATGTGACTACATTGGTTCAAGGAACCTTTGGGTACCTAGACCCCGAGTACTTTCAATCGAGCCAATTTACTGATAAAAGTGATGTTTACAGTTTTGGGGTCGTCCTCGTTGAGCTCCTGACTAGGCAAAAGCCGGTGTCTTCCTTGCAAGCAAATGAGGGAAGAAGCCTAGCGACATTCTTCATTATTTCAATTGAGGAGAATCGGCTTTTTGATATACTCGATGCTCATGTTTTGGGCCAAGGCAAAGCGGAAGAGATCACTGCAGTCGCAAACCTTGCGAAAAGGTGCTTAAACCTAAAAGGGAGGAAGAGACCCACAATGAAAGAAGTAGTGATGGAATTGGAAGGCATACGAAACCCGGTGCTACGAACTTCGACTGTGGGGAAAGATCAAGAAATTGAGGGCGATCACATAGAGGCCGAGACATCTGGCCGAGTCACTGCTTTCTCTATACAGGGAGGATCTCAAAAGGATGCTGATATAATTTCTTTGTCAGATGCTCATCCTCTGTTACCTAGTGGAACATGGTGACCGATAGTTAATTTACTCCTATGTATGCATGTAATTTCTGTCACTTCATTTACTGCCGAATACTATATTTTCTTCGTAGGCATAGTAATAAGTTGTGCGTGCGTGCATGCGTGTGTGTGTTTGTCCAGATAGAATTTGTAATGTAATAGGTAATGAGCATGATTGAATTTCGGATGTACAACTTTTAATTTCTACTTATAAGAATGTATGGTCTTTACTTCTATATATCAACTTAACTGCTTTCCTACAGACACTTTCTCTTGTAATCTTCATTTTACCCAGAATATTCATGTTCCTGAAAAGCACAAAAGTAGAATTATGCTATCTGAATGAAAAACAACCATGTCAGAGAACTCTAACTGGGCACATAGCGTCTCTTTTTTATGCTTCGAATCTTCCTCTGCTTAAAGGATGATAGAGGTTATCCACAGGGAATGGCTGAGTCCTAGTAAGATGATGAACTACTTCAATGGTTCAATCCATCACCTTGCAACTCGATGCAATTGGGCTTTCCATCGCCAAGTCCTCTGCTGACACAGTATGACGACTTCAGTAATTTGGGCAAATTTGCAACTTTCGAGTTTTTTATCATTTAGGTTGCAGATGATTAAGATTCAGGTTCCTTATCTACGTACCATCTTCATGCTGGGTCGGAGGTTTAACACAAATTCATGATGGTCTCTCTCTTGTTGGATGAATTGGAGCGTACCAAATGATGTCTTTAATTCTAGACTGTTGTACATCGTGAACTTCTTGCTACGCTAGTTTGAATCTTACGTATTATACATGATTGTTCTTGTTTGTTGAATTCATGACAAGAAAGATGGCTACATTATTATGGAAGACGATATTAGCAATTTAGCATGGCATGTGTTTCTATGACTTTCTTTTTCACTCTTCTTCCCTTTTCAATAGAAACTGGCTAGCTATCATCCCACACGCAATTGTTTCCCATTTCTTCATTGGTCACCTCATCGAAATGAAACTCGAGCAAGTCCACCTATCCTCCAGCCACCAGCCCATTGCCTCACTGCTCAGAGCAATTGGATTCATCTCGGTAATATTGTCTATCTGAAGAAAATCGTGGACAAGAATGCTATCTTTTAAGAAGTTGTTCTGAGCTTGTGCTGCTGCATTCAGACCATCTCCACTCCCCAGTGACTGGACAAAGTCACACTCAACCGGTTTACTGTCTGTGATTTCAATCTTGATTTCTTCAAGCAACTGCCCCAGGAGTGCCCCATCGACCTCTGTCATTTCAAGGTCATTGACTGCATCGACAGTAAGCTCTCTGAATGCTTTGCATTCGGTAAAAGGCTAGAAGGGGATCCTAAGGCGGTAATGTATTGAAAGACAGTTGCAGTTTGTCGTATTGATTTGCTGCACCAGTTACTCGGAGAGTTATGATATATCGGGCTATTTTAGCAAAAATGGAGACTCCATCCGAATTCATATATATATTTATGAAGGATTGCTTTTAATGTTTATCCCTTAATAACATCCGATAATCTATCCGATCTGAGCTTGGGCCCGACCACTCATGAGGATGGTGGATAGTAGATATGAATCCCAAAGATCAGTCCGCCATAACAGCAAAATTTTTTAATTAATCAATTGCTCTGTTATTGCATGGCCTTTTATAGACGAAATCTTACAGCTAAATTCATCATGAAATGGAGAAAAGGGAGCCCTGTCAACTGTATTGCGCACCCTCAATCCAAGATTTAAATTTGATTTGAAACTTTTCGCATTCCTTTCTTCATCACTGTACGAATATTACCTTTAATATATTTAAAAATATTTTTTTAATGGTGGACATTGGGCCTCGTGGTGACAAAGGAGAAGGGCTCGCAACTGCGAGAAAGAGACAGAGCTTCGTGGGCTTTGTTCTGAAAGACTTGACTTATGGATGTCATGATAGATCCAGAAAATTCATTTAGAAAACTAATGGAGAGAGCGTGCTGGTGTTTCCTGGTAGGGGTCTCTTGGGCTTAGAATTTAGAAAGGAGTTTGCTAGAGACCTTGTGGGGTTCAATTATTATTTACAAATAGTGTTTTCCTCAATGACGATTTATATGTTTAATCGTGTGGAATTAAATGAAAATTTAAAATTGATAGATTTGGTTTTTTAGAGAATGGCCATCAAACACCACGGAAGGGTGATTTAATTCTCCATGTAAAGGCTCTTCATGGGCCAATAATCAAATTAAGGTAACAACAGTGCGATGGGCTGAAGTAGCTGTCCTAAGGTTTTATCAATTTGAGAAATTTGTCAATTAAGGTTGCGCATCCTTATAATTTGACAACATTCTACCTCTATCCATCCATCATGCCAGAAGAACCCCGCGGAAGATCAAGTGTATAGGTTGCACCTGGATACCCGGAAAGTTTGAATTGGGACTTCCATCCATGTATTATGGATAAAGATATCGAGTGTGAATTACATCCACAATTGACCATGGGGAATCATCCAAAATACCCTAATGATTTTGTTTAGAGATTAATAAAAATATCATAGTATTATTAAGGGAAGAACTTTCAAGCTAGAAAAGCACCATCTTGAAGGTGAAATTATCATGTTAGATAACAGCATAACATGTTTCACTTACGTCAAAGCACCCAAATTAACAGGTTAAGTCAATCATGTCTGGTTCAAATTAAAATTGGACCATTAGGGATAATTATACAGGGCATTCCTGATAGATATTTCAATATAGACGAAAGTTGAGGTGACGGATTATAAATCAATGAAAGTAAATAACGTGGAATGTTTCAATTATGTCTAAGTACCCAAAGTCTCAAGTCAAGCCGACCATGTGTGTCTCATTGCTATGGTTGCAACCTTCTTTGCCAAAAGCTCTTACTTTGGGATAAATAAACAAGGAAGCAAAAGCATTTTGCTAATAACAATTTACAATAGCTAACTAATGAAGTCTGTGAAGCAAGGGAATATCAACAAAAGAGAGAAAAAGAAAAAGCCTCAACATTTATGATCAATTTATTCTCAGACTGTACCGGACCCAATAATAGAGGTGGTGTATGACCACAAAGAGAGGCGTTTGGCTGAAGTAAATTTCTTTGAGATAATCATATATTGGAGGGTGCACTTAAAAGGACTTCCTACATGGCCGTAGACATAATCTCTTGACAATTCAAAGTACATTCTCATCATTTGGAAAATCATAAACTTTAATTGATATATCTTGGCCCTTCTCTAAAGCTTGAAGCAATAAGCAATTTGTTTCTTTTTTCTGATAGAGTTTGTAATACATCGGTTGTTGACCAATATAGAATTTAAGAGACCACCAAGAGACGTTTAATGAATCTCTTCAAAATCAATTGCCTCTCTAGTTCATCTTCCTCATCTTAGAATTAAGATATCTACACAACTTTGCTTGATTTCGGGCAATTCACATTGGATGTATCAGAGGAATGGAGGTGGACGCGAACTTCTTTCCTACACCCCCTATCAGACCATTGATCTCTTTTAACTGAGTTATAGTTCAAAGTCTAACTTCTTTTATAGGAAGTCAATGAGGGCCCATCGAGCATTTATCTTTTGTTATTAGGAATTTATTGGAAGAAGAATAGCATATAGTTGTCCAAGCTCTTCCAAGCATACACATAATGACTTGCTTTTATGCCCCAAGTGATTTGCAGAATTTTTGCTCAAAATATCATTTTAGATAATTTTTTCTCATATTTTTACGGGATAGTTATATTTTTTTAGAGTGATTTGACAACTTAATCCCCTCTTTTTTCAACTTTTCTCTATATTTTTTACCTTTTGTAATTATTTTGTTGCACATTTAAAAAAAATATATTGTGATATGACTTACCTATGTATCAAATAGGACTGGTAATTCATGTCGTATCATGTTTATACGTATTGTGTATAAATAGTTCATACAAAAAAGCCATCAACCTTTAGATAAAATTCAATTCCAACATATAAAATTCAGTATTTACTTCATCCTTTATATGTGGATGAGACTTCATCAATTTTCCAAATGAATACTGAATTTCTTCTTATTTTTAATCCATCCAGTAGAAACCACATGCATTCAAGAGATCTACATATTAACTGTAATAAAGCTGGCATCCTCAAGCAAGGCTGAAAGAGAGCATGCCGTGCTCTCCACGAACCTCCTTGCTCTCTCGAACCGTCTCTTGTCTCCTGATTGAACCTTGCAGTTTTATAGCTTCCCATTGTCAATGGCAGCTTCTCCTTGTCTCCGCAACAAGTCCAGGTAGCAAGCGTGTGGAATTCTATGAAGTGATCAGATTTAGCTTCTCCTCTCGATTAAGCAAGCACTCTTTGGGCGGCTTCGCTCGACGCTGATCACTGTAGTGACCAGAAGCAACAGCCCTGCTTCTGTTGGGCACACTGCTTGCACTGGCTTCGATTGCTGCCAGACATCAATAAACAGCAGTCTTCAGGGATTTAACATCAATTTCCGGGGATAAAACAATTTGGGAACAAGTACGGAGGAGATCAGGAGTGCCACTTCTGCAATCCGTTGGGCTCGAGGTTGATCCTAGCTCACCTTTTGGGGGAAAAAACTTAAAATTAGAATTGATATTAACATTAAGCAACAACCTAGATCAAGTAGTAGTTAGTGGAGGCACAATTAATTAATACCAGACAATTAAATATTTAACTTGTAACCAGTGCATTTGATGCAATACGAGTGTATGCTGCACTATATAATAATGAAATGTTATTCCTCACAATCATCAAAAGATGATAGGAGGAGCAAGCAAAAGCATTTCACCTATCATGGAAATTGAATATTCAAAAAAATTCAGTTGAAAATCTGTCAGACCGCTCCCACTGCACAATTACTTTCATATCGAGACAATTTAGTGATTCTTCATTGGAATATTAGCCCACTGACGGTTATTAACGTAATTGGAGCCATAAGATCGATATAAATAAACTTCACTACCCATTGATTCTTCAGCTTATTTTCTCACAGTTCAAAGTATAGGAACAAAAACGATGGCCAAGCTAATTTTCGAGATCCTGCTCTTTCTGTGTTCCTCACTGCTGCTGTCCTTCATATCAGTAGCTGTAGCATCCCCATACCCAACCTACTCTCTCCAAAAGACCAGTAATTGTGGGGATAGATGTGGCAATATATCCATTCCTTACCCCATTGGCATTGGAGCTAAACTGCTTTCTAAGTGAGTGGTACGAGATTCTTTATAAGAACGATATCCCCTCACTGAACAAGCTCGGCCTAGAGGTTCTGAACATAAGTCGTCAGGGATAATCGATGTAACATTTGTATTGAGAGGATACGAAACTGGGGATGATGCGGCCTCTTTTTCAGATGCTCGCTCATTCCAATTCATTAATCTCACAGCACATATAATTGATTTCTCAAAATAAGAATGGAAATTCTCATAGAACTTTCACATTAGTATGAAGAATCTCGAATTCTGGAGAGGTGGATCAGGTGTCGTGCATCAGTGCGGAGACAATTTTGGGAAAATAATCTGATACTTCTCTAGCACGTAATGTAGCTGTTGCTTGCAAGTAAAAGTATTAAACGGATTATTACTGATAATGATTTTATTTTTATTCAGCATTTTTATATGTGATTTAAAAATATCTCATGTTTAATTTTTATAAATAGGAAAATTAAGGATCATTTACTCCTGGTTGGTGATTTGTTTTAATTTAAATTAATTAAAACTTATTAAAATTTTACATACATGATGTTTTGATTAGATAAATAACACTATAAAATTATACTCAATATATATATTTTTAAATAATATATCGATAGCCCGCAATCACCACTGGAATATATTTTCAAAATAGGTGTCCTTTTATTTGGATATATTATTTTGAATTTCCTATATTTCAAGAAATATCACATGCAACGCACATCATAGATCAGTATTTTTGATGGAGAAGGTATATTATTTAATGATTATTTTATGTGATATGTTGATAGGCATAATTGTCCAATATAAATTTTAATTTTTTAATTATTAAAAATATATTGAATAAATCATAAGAAGGAATAGTAAGATAATTATTGGATAAAAAATAAAAATAAGATTATGTTGATGCCGTATAACCGTGAGATACAATGACTCCTCATTTTAATGAAACAAAAAGGTGTAATCCTTACTATTTTTCATTTAAATATGTAAGATATACATTAATGTTAGAAATTAAAACCTACCAGTCCCAAAACAAGCTTATCTATTTATTTTGAACTTTACTTGCGTATTTTCTTCCACTTACCAGCATTAATATTAAGAATAAATTTGTTAAAAATAATAAATTAATGGTAACGTTTACGTCTAAATGGTTTTAATGTGGGCTAGGTAGGGGTGGCAATTCAAGCCGGTTTGGTCTTATCGGGCCGAGCTAATGCTGCCCAAAAATGTCAACTTGTCGGGCTGCAATGGTCCCATAAGCCAATGGTCATATTACTCTTGACTCGAACAGTCCGAAATGCTTACCAGGCCATAGTTTTGATTATAAATTTCTATTGAAACTCTTACATAGTCAGGCTCAGTTAGCATGAATTTACTGACAAATTTCTATGACAACTCTTATTTTGTATGAGCTTCGCATTAGTCTCATTACCGGGGCTTATAGAAAAGATTTATCGAACTATAGGGCCGTCCTGACTTGAAAATTGGTGGCATGGGCCCAACCAAAAAAAGGTTATCAGGCAATACAGACCTGACAAAATAAGTGATTCCCGTAGTTCATGTTGGTGCTATCTTCTTCTAGTTAATTTTCTCATGGCACTCCACAGTGTCAGGTACCCATTGATTGGGATCACAGATGACATGACTGTGTCGGTTTGGAAAACAAAAATAAAAAAGAATAATGTTCGCAGGAGTCGTCAAGAAGTGATATTTGCCGCTGTGGAAGACAGCCTCGAAGCAGGGACATGGCTAAGGTGAATTTCATGATCTTTCAAAGAAGTCAATTAGTTAACGTGTCTGTCGGGTGGATGGCAGACATATGTCCCATGGACTGTTGGTTTCCCTACAAATAATTTGTTCGGTTTTTGCGGGACAAATCTGCCAGAAAATCGGTTCCCAATTTTCCTGATCCATCCAACCGCAAAGAGGCAAAAAAGATTCAAATCATAATTATTATTCTAATAGTCTCTATCAATCATTTCGCATCTTTACAAGTCCTGCCCTATCGATTCCAATTTCTATATCAATAATTTATTCTGTCTTGTGAAATGGAAGGCACGTCTTGCGAAATAGAAGGCGCATTTGTTAATCTTTCATACTCCTTTCAAAACAAATTGAAACTTAAATATGAAATATAAATAAATAAGTGAATATTAAGAGAAGAGGACCTACCTAGGGCCCGTATAGATTACAGGATCAATTCATACGTCAAGCGTAAGTTCATGGAAATTTCTATGGTATATAGAAATAATATGGGATTGAGAGGTCCCATTTTATGATGAAAGAGACATGTTTTCCTTTCTTGACAATTATCTCAAGTACTTTTTAGACCGCCGGGTTTATGAATATATACATCAAGGTCTTCCAGCTTATGCAACTTCATCTAGGTACGGATTAGTTAATTGATTAGAGAATACAACATAACAGCAAGTTATGACTGGTTCATCGTGGCTATTAGACACCACAAATGGGTGGATTAATTCTCCATGTGAAGACTCATAATGGGCCAGTCATCAAATTAAGGCAACAACAATGCGATGCATCATCAGATGGGCTAAAGCAGTTGTTCCTAGGTTATATCAATTTGAGAAATTTGACAATTAAGGTTTGTACATCTTTGTAATTTAACAATTTGCATCTGTTCATCATGCCAGAAGAACTTGCAGAAGACCACGTGTACATGTTGCACCTGGATATCCTAAAATTTAGAAGTGGGACTTCCATCCAAGTTTTTCAGTTGAAGATATTGAGTGTGAATTACATCTAATTGGAATGGAATCATACCGAGGGAATCATTCAAAATACCCTAATGATTTTGTCGGATTGGAAATTAATCAAAATATCGCATGAATATTGAGGTAAGAACTTTCAAGCTAAGAAAGCTCCATCTTTAGGCTCTTCCGAGTTAAAAGGATCTGGAGGTCATCCTTGATGTTTCTGGTGAATATGGGGGGTAGTCCAGTTTGATGATGATGATGACGATTATTATTATTATTATTCTGAGAGTGCATATTGTCAACAAATGTCCCTCAACGTGAACACTACCACATTTATCAACTGTCGCTGTTGGGGTGGCTTCTACGGCAACCCATACATAGAGGATGGATGCAAAGGTATGCCCACTATATATATACATTGAATTTTCATTTCACAATTATTGCTTACCTTATCTGAAATAGGGTGCACATTTAGAATATGTGTGCACCTACAATATATATATATATGTAAAGTTATATATCTAACTAAACATGGTACACCGTACACCTTCCTATAGTATATTTACGTGTGAGGAATATGTAGTCTATACTTGCACTTTAGAATGTGTATTTATATTTTTTCCTTTTACGTTATGAAATTCAAATTGCATGATATATTATCCTAGCCCTAAGAAAATTGTGCACAATGGAATTCCTATATTTATATTATTCTTTATTATTTTCATAAATCATTATAAAATTGAGATATTAAAAGAAAAGTTTCTAAATGCCTTAGGCGCTATTTGACACGAAATAGTGGAATAGGATTTGGAGCGGAATACTCTTATCAAAATGAGTATTCAATATAGCATTCTTAATTTTATGTAATATATTTAACACGGAAAGAATTAATTTTTAAATAATTTTTTCTTTTTTTATTTTCATTTTTTTCTAAAAATTTGTAATTTCTTTAGAATTTCTACACTTTAAAAAAATTTATTTCTATTATTTTTTTGAAAAAAAATTAATTCTAATATTTTATTAGTTTTATGTAAAATAAATCATTGATAATTTTTGAGAATTTTATTTTTTAAAATATTTAGAAAACGAAGGCAAAGGTAAGATTGTCTGAGGGAATGGGATGGAGGTGATTGAAATGGCTATTTTTGAGTCATCTTTACATAACCACCAAACGCGAAGAACTGATAAAAATTGGATGGAGAGACGGAATGGGAATGGAAACTCTACTTCCATTAGGCGGTATTTGTTTCCAAAAAAAAAAGAGGAATCCGATTCCCCTAATAAGTGGGAAAAAAATCCCCCAATAACTTCCGATTTTTTTATTATTAAATCATTTATCCCACTCTCCTCTCTCACCATAATTGCAAAAAAAAACTTAGTAATAGATTATATATATTAACGACCAATAATTATGCTTAATAATATAATCTATAATTTATTAATAATTTTATCACACTTGTATAAATTCTCACTTCTTTTTTATTAAAATAATAAATAATCATTATCTTATGTTACATTAATTGAGTTAGGCTAAGGTTTTTTTATATTATCGTAGTGAAGAATTTATACTATTATATATACGTATATAAGTAATTAAAAATTTTAATAAGGATTATAATACTACTATATTAAGTAATTGGTGTGTGTATAATAATTGAATGAAATTTATTTATACTATGATAATATATTGTGTAAAATTATTGTGATGTGCATATAAATAATTTTTATATAATATCACTGATATTTTATCATAAATTTTGTATTCATACATATAAAGTTTTAACAAGTAATAAATTGATTCCAATTTCTATTCCGATTTAAACCAAATAAAAATTGAAATTTGACATTCTGTTTCTGATTCTGCTCTATTTCATTGCCGTGACCGTGAACCAAACAATCCCTGAATTGTAAAGCTCCACCATGGGATTGTAAAGTTTTAATTTATGATACACAGCATTAACCACTCTCTTTTGACACCTTTGGATGTACTCCCATACCTAGAAAGTATAAATAATCAGCCTGCCTGCCCTTGAACTTTGTAAGAGATGAAAAGCCTCTCGGTCTAATGGACTGCAGATTTTTTTATAGCTCAGCTTCTGCTTGTAAAACGAAAGAATGGATCGAAGGTTGTTCTTGCATACCCGGCAAAATTAAATCATATTCAAAAGAGAGATATTAAATTGCCTTTGAGAAACAAAATTCAAAATTAAGTGTATTATGTGTTGTAGTTACTCAAGGTTGATTTAAGGAAGGAGGAATATCAAAGGAGGATGATTTAATTGATGCCCTAACATCAATATCATCGATGAGATGTACATATGATTTCTCTTTTCCCTTCAAATACATCAATCCTGTTCACAGGGTTAGAATTCCAATCGATTCCTTTAAGTCGGACATTAAAACCCCATTTGTTTGTTAGAATTTTAATGTGTCAAATTAGTATTTTTGTGTTCCTAATCTTGTATTCACCGGTTAACAGATATTAATGAATGTGAAATTGTACATCCTGATGGAAGCAAGATATGCCATGGTGGTCTACATAAGTGCAAGAATATACGAGGAAGTTATCGCTGCTTAAGAACAACTCTAAACATCATCATAGGTATGATCCAAGCAAAATACTGTAACTGTGTTCATAAAATGCTCTCCTTTGAATTGAAAGATCGACTACAAGTTCGATCTCAATTAACCATTGCTTTCATGGCACTCATGTGATCAAATCAAGCTCTTGCAATAAGATATAAGCTACTAGTAATTGATTTTTGGTCTATGCTTCCTATCTTCCTTGAGATACATATAGGCCTTTGCTCAAGCTTTGGGTCAATTCTCTTGATTTCCCTGGCATGGGGTGCGTACCTACTTTTCAAGAAAAGGAGAGAGGCCAACCTCAGAGCCAAATTCTTCAGACGAAATGGGGGTCTTATTCTGCAAAAGCACTTGTCTTCACCAGAAGGTAATGTTGAAAGAGGTAGACTATTCAATTGCAAGGAGTTGGACGTAGCTACTGATCACTTTAACAAGGACAGGATTCTCGGAAAGGGAGGGCAAGGCACTGTCTACAAAGGGATGCTAGGTGACGGAAGAATAGTTGCAATCAAGAAATCGTTAACAATAGATGAGGAGGATGTCGAACCCTTCATCAATGAAGTCGTCATCCTTTCGCAAATCAATCATAGAAACATAGTAAAATTGTTGGGGTGCTGCTTAGAGACTGAAGTTCCTCTTCTCGTGTACGAGTTCATTCCAAACGGGACTCTTTATCAGTATCTCCATGACCACGAATTCCCTGTTTCATGGGAGGACCGCCTACGAATCGCCATGGAAGTTGCAGGTGCCCTCTTCTACCTACACTCTTCAGCATCCGCCCCCATTTACCACCGTGACATCAAGTCTTCAAACATACTCCTAGATGAGAAGTACCGAGCAAAAATTGCCGATTTTGGGGCTTCAAGATCAGTTGCCCTCGATCAAACTCATGTGACTACATTGGTTCAAGGAACCTTTGGGTACCTAGACCCTGAGTACTTTCAATCGAGCCAGTTTACTGATAAAAGCGATGTTTACAGTTTTGGGGTCGTCCTTGTTGAGCTCCTGACTAGGCAAAAGCCGGTGTCTTCCTTGCAAGCAAATGAGGGAAGAAGCCTAGCGACATTCTTCATTATTTCAATTGAGGGGAATCGGCTTTTTGATATACTCGATGCTCATGTTTTGGGCCAAGGCAAAGTGAAAGAGATCACTGCAGTCGCAAACCTTGCGAAAAGGTGCTTAAACCTGAAAGGGAGGAAGAGACCCACAATGAAAGAAGTAGTGATGGAATTGGAAGGCCTACGAAACCCAGTGCTACAAACTTCGAGTGTGGGGGAAGATCAAGAAATTGAGGGCGATCACATAGAGGCTGAGACATCTAGCCGAGTCACTACTTTCTCTATGCAGGGAGGATCTCAAAAGGATGCTGATATAATTTCTTTGTCAGATGCTCATCCTCTGTTACCTAGTGGAACATGGTGACTGATAGTTAATTTACTCCTATGTATGCATGTAATTTCTGTCACTTCATTTACTGCCGAATACTATATTTTCTTCGTAGGCATAGTAATAAGTTGTGCGTGCGTGTGTGTGTGTGTTTGTCCAGATAGAATTTGTAATGTAATAGGTAATGAGCATGATTGAATTTCGGATGTACAACTTTTAATTTCTACTTATAAGAATGTATGGTCTTTACTTCTATATATCAACTTAACTGCTTTCCTACAGACACTTTTCTCTTGTAACCTTCATTTTACCCAAAATATTCTTGTTCCTAAAAAGCACAAAAGCAGAATTATGCTATCTGAATGAAAAACAACCATGTCAAAGAACTCTAACCGGGCACATAGCGTCTCTTTTTTCTGCTTTGAATCTTCCTCTGCTTAAAGGATGAAAGAGGTTACCAACAGGGAATGGCTTAGTCCTAGTAAGATGAAGAACTACTTGAATGGTTCAATCCATCAGCTTGCAACTCGATGCAATTGGGCTTTCCATCACCAAGTCCTCTGCTGACACAGTATGACGACTTCATTAATTTGGACAAATTTGCGACTTCGAGTTTTTGATCATTTAGGTTGCAGATGATTAAGATTCAGCTTCATTATCTACGTACCATCTTCATGCTGGGTCGGAGCTTTAATGCAAATTCACTATGGTCTCTCTCTTGTTGGATGAATTGGAGCGTATCAAATGATGTCTTTAATTCTAGACTGTTGTACATCATGAACTTCTTGCTACGCTAGTTTGAATCTCACGTATTATACATGAATGTTCTTGTTTGTTGAATACATGACAAGAAGGATGGCCGCACCATTATGGAAGACGATAACTAGCAATTTGGCATGGCATGTGTTTCTATGCCTTTTTCTTTTTCACTCTCCTTCCCTTCTCAATAGAAGCTGGCTAGCTATCATCCTGCACGCAATTATATCCCATTTCTTCATTGGTCACCTCATCGAAATCAAACTCGAGCAGGTCCACCGTATCCTCCAGGCACCAGCCCATTGCCTCACTGCTCGGAGCCAATGGATTCTTCTCGGTAATATCGTCTGTCTGAAGAAAATTGTGGACAAGAATGCTATCTTTAAAGAAGTTGTTCTGAGCTTGTGCCGCTGCATTCACATCATCTTCACTCCCCAATGACTGGACAAAGTCACACTCAACCGGTTTACTATTTGTCATGTCAATCTCAATTTCTTCAAGCAACTGCCCCAGGAGTGCTCCATCGATCTCTGTAATTTCAAGGTCATTGACTGCATCGACAGTAAGCTCTCTGAATGCTTTGCATTCGGTAAAAGGCTAGAAGGGGATCCTAAGGCGATAATGTATTGAAAGACAGTTGCAGTTTGTCGTATTGATTTGATGCATCAGTTACTCGGAGAGTTATGATATATTGGGCTATTTTAGCAAAAATGGAGACTCCATCCGAATTCATATATATAATTATGAAGGATTGCTTTTAATGTTCATCCCTTAATAACATCCGATAGTTTATCCAATCTGAGGGAAGGGCATGGAGGGGATTGAAATGGCTATTTTTGAGTCATCTTTACACAACCACCAAACGCGAAGAACTGGTAAAAAAGTGGAAGGAGAGACGGAATGGGAATGGAAACTCTGCTTCCATTAGGCGGTGTTTGTTTCCCAAAAAACATAAAAAAAGGAATCCGATTCCCCTAATAAGTGGGAAAAAAAATCTCCCAATAACTTCCTTTTTTATTATTAAATCATTTATCCCACTCTACTCTCTCTCCATAATTGCAAAAAGAAAATTTCATAACAATAAATTATATATATTAACGACCAATAATTATGCTTAATAATATAATCTATAATTTATTAATAATATTATCACACTTGTATAAATTCTCACTTCTTTTTATTAAAATAATAATTAATTAAAACAATTAGTGCTGACTAAAAAATTTAAACATTATTGTGCGTTACATTAATTGAAAAATATGTATCTCATAATTAGATTAAGGATTTTTATATTATCGTAGCGTAGAAATTATAATATTATATGTATGAAAGAGTAAACTAACAAAATTAATAGGGATTATAATACTATATTAACTAATTGATATGCGTATAATATTTGAATGAAATTTATTTATACTATAATAATATATTATATAAAATTATTGTATGATGTGCATATAAATAATTTTTATATTAAGTGGTTGATAATTTTATTCTAAATTTTTTATTCAAATATCTAGAGTTTTAACAATTAATAAAGGGATTCCAATTTTGATTCCGATCTAAACCAAAGAAAAATAAAAAATTGCCATTCCGCTTCATTCCATTTCCGTTTCTGAACCGTGAACCAAACGAACCCTGAACCAAAAGGGATTGTGAAGTTTTCATTTTGATGACTTGGAATGTACTCGGATACCTAGAAAGTGCAAATAATCGGCCTTCCCATGAACTATGTTATATAAGGGATGAAAGAATGGAGTGAAGGTTATTCTTGCATACCAAATAAAGTTGAATCAGATTCAGAGTGAAATATTAAATTTTCTTTGAAAAAAATTCAAAATTAAGTGCATTATTTGTTGTAGTTATCTCTGGGTTGATTTAAGGAAGGAGGAATATCCTCTATTCCTAATATTTTTGGTTTTCTAATCTTGTATTCATCGATTAACATATATCAATGAATGCAAAATTGTATATGCTGATGGAAGCAAGATATGTGGTGGTAGTCTACATAAGTGCAAGAATACACGAGGAAGTTATCGCTGCATAACAATTCTGTACATCATTATAGGTATGATCCTTGCTAAATGCTATAACTAAATCCGTAAAATGATCTTCAATTACATTAAAGGAAGTGAAAGATCGACTGCAAGTTCAATCTTAATTAACTATCACCTCCACGGCACTCATGTGATCGACTAAAAGTGATCACTATTGAAGTGAGAGATTGGCTACCATTTCAGTTTTAATTTTTTTTCTGCTCATAAACTAGTTCAATTTTAATAGATGGTTGCCTTTCTGCACTCAACGATCAAGTCAAGTTCATACACTGACACATAAACCACCAATTATGTTGATTCTAATACATGCTTCATTTTACTCCCTCAAAAAACAGCTTCCTGCTCAAGCCCAGCCATTGGGTTGTTTCTCTTGATTTGCACACGCTCAATTATCAAGAAAAGGAGAAAGGCCAAGCTCAAATCAATGTTCTTCAAAAAGATTGCCCTAGCATGGCAATTGTCTTTGCCTGAAGGTAATGTCGAGAGAGGTAGATTATTCAGTCCCAAGGAGTTAGATAGGGCCACTGACCACTTTAATGAAGATAGAATTCTTGGAAAAGGTGGACAAGGTACAGTTTACAAAGGGATGTTGACAGATGGAAGAATAGTTGCTGTCAAGAAAATGGTAGCATTAAATGAGGAGAATGTTGAACCCATCATCAATGAACTTGTTATCCTCTCACAAATCAACCATAGAAACATTGTGAAGCTCTTCGGGTGTTGCTTGGCGAGTGAATTTCCCCTTCTTGTGTATGAGTTCATTCCTAACGGGGCTCTTTACCAGTACCTCCATGAGCAAGAAGTCTCTATTTCATGGGAGTTGCGACTACGTATTGCCATTGAAGTTGCAGGTGCCCTATTCTATTTGCACTCTTCAGCATCCATCCCTGTTTATCATCGTGATATCAAGTCTTCGAACATACTCCTTGATGAGAAGTACCGTGCAAAAATTGCCGATTTCGGGACTTCAAGATCAGTTGCCCTTGATCAGACTCACTTGACCACATTGGTTCAAGGAACCTTAGGCTACTTGGACCCAGAGTATTTTCAGACAAGCCAGTTTACCGAGAAAAGTGACGTTTATAGTTTCGGGGTGGTTCTCATTGAACTCTTGACTGGACAAAAGCCAGTGTGTTCACTGAGAGTCAGCGAGGGAAGAAGCTTGGCGACATACCTCATCATTTCTATGGAGGAAAATTGTCTCTTCGATATAGTCGATGCCACTGTTTTGGAGCAAGGCCAAGCTGAAGAGATTACTACAATGGCAAACCTTGCAAGGAGGTGCATAAGTCAGAAAGGGCGGGAAAGACCAACGATGAAAGAAGTGGTAAAGGAGTTGGAAGGCATAAGAAACCTTGTGCTACCAGCTTCTAGTATTGAGGAAGGTCAAGAAATTAAATGCGGCCGCATGAAGGCTAAGTCGTCAGGGATAATTGATGCAAAGTTTGCATCGGGAGGATACGAGACAGAGGCTAATGCGGCCTCTTTTTCAGATGTTTGCCCATTCCTACCTAGCAAATCATGTTGATACATAGGAAATTTACTCTATTAATGTAATTGTTATCAATATAGAATGGTTGATTTTCCTTGTAATTCCATCAAATTAAAGGGATTATGGGTGCTCGATTGCCCTGCCTATTCACATACCAATTACCCTCTTTAAGCCCACACTTGTTTACCCACTCGCGCACACAAGACGCACACATAACTTCATATTTCCATCAAACCAGTTATTTTTAAGACCAGATTTGCGTCTATTTAGGGGATAAAAACAAAAGATCCTGTATGATTACATCAGAAGGTAACATCAGCACAGTTGATAAAATTCCACTAGGCTTTAGGGGATTTAGAAATGTAAATGCTCGTCTACGAAGCAAATAGTCCACATCAACAAAATCAGATCTTCATTTTTCTGTTTATGGAAATTCAGACGCTTGCTGTTTCACAAATTCCTGCCCAGAGTACGGTGGCTGGTTTTACCACTCAAAGAACTAGTCATCTTCTTCTTCCTCTCTACGACATACAAGACTAAAAAGAGCTCGCAGTGCCTTCCAATAACTTCCTTGCTCCCTTGATTAATGATTAATACAGATAGAGTTGAGTTTTGATTAATCTATCTAGTTAGATACCCAATGATCAAATTAAAATGACATGATGTCTCAGTTTGGGGGAAAAAAAAAGAAAGAATAATGTTCCCAAGAGTCAATAAGACGGGATGTTTGCTGCCGTGAGAGAGGGCATCGAAGCAGGCACAGGGCTAAGGTGAACTTCATGATTTTTCAGAGAGATCTAGTAGTTACCGTTTCTCTCATGTGGATGGTAGATATATGTCCCATCAGCTGTTGTAGTCTTGACTCCGTCCTATGAAATCATGAAGGCATTTCCTGGATCCAACTTCCCTTTTCATTTTCAATTTAAAAATTCTAACCTCAATAATTCTATAATATTGAATGTTATTTTAGTTGTTCCTATTAATCAAGTCTTAATAAATGGAATACATTTATAGACGGATGCTCTTTGTTCAGATGAATTTTCCTATTTTCTTTTTTTAAAACTTTTTAACGAATAATTTATATATATATTTAATTATTAAAGTGAAGCTCTATTAGAAAATTGTCTAACATATTATTTAAAAATAAAAATAATATGAGAATGCTATATCTTTCATAATTGCTTTAAGAGCATGAGTTAATATCTAAGTGCATATATATATATATATATATATATATTGGAACTTCAAGTATTCTCATGTATATTTTCATTGATGTCATTGTTCAATGACCATCGATCATAAATCTTAGTTTCAGTGATATATATAAAGAGAAATTTGCATCCATAACGAAAAGGAACCCTAGCGCATGAAGGGCACTACTTTCCACAACCAAACAATGAACTACTCATGGTAGACTTGACTTGAGACTTTGGGCACTTTGATGTAAGGAAAACGTGCCGTATTATTTACATTCTTCACTTTATTGCCTGTCAGCTTGACTTGAGCTTACTCTTTCATTAGTTTTGTCTTACAAAGAGTGTCTTATGCATGCTTAACAAATCAAGGAGAATGGGTGACAAGATGTTACAACTTTCAAAATTTATGGATGCTTGGTGTTGCCTCGGAGAATTGTTTCAACAACTATAAACACAACTTAAGACTATCGATGAAGCAGAATCACACTTTGCCCAGCTCTTCCTCAGAACGTAGCTTTATGCCTTGTTGTGCAGATAAGGGAGTCCCTTAGTCTCCCTCTAGCTGAATTCCCAATATAGAGCCAAATCCCAAAGTGGTTGGCGACACATCAACAACCATGACTTTTTGATAGAAAAACTCACGTAATAGAAAATTGATGGATGCTTGGGTGGTAAAAAAAATAAAAAGACACCAATGATAAAATAGTTGATTAGATAAAATATTAATGACTTTAAAATTTTAAAAAAAAAGCTATTGAAAGAAAAATGGCCCTACCTTACATGTATAAGTAGAAAATTTCTGCATCATGATGTTGTATATGACATGTTATCATAACTAAAAATATATTACTGTTCACCGGATATCTTCTTCATGAGTAATATGAAAAAAAATTCCTACCAAAATCCTATCGATGAAATGGAAACATTATCATACAGATAAAATAATTAACTAGATGTAAACAGAGATCATAGCTTTTCCAATTCTCCTTGACTCGTGAAGCATAAGATACTCATCCTAAGATAAAATATGTGAAAGAGCAATAATACGGCACGTGTCTCCTCCATAGAAGTGCCCGAAGTTTCAAGTCTAAGTCAATTGTGCATGCCTCAATGGTTGTGGAAAAGTTGTGGCTTTCGTGCACTTCACTCTTGCATTGGGGGGATGGAAGAGGGGAGCATACGGATTCCATTTCCATTTGTCACTGAAAACAAATGATCTGTGACGAGCATTGGATGATGCCATAAAGGGGAAAAACGGAAATATATATATAACATTTTATACAGTTCTCTTAAAGTAATTGCTTAATTAGATTATTTTGATTATATTTTTTAATAACATTTTATACGGTTATCTGATTTTGCTTTAGCAATTGAATAAACATAAGAACTATCACTAAAAAAAAAAGTGTAATAATTCAAGAAAATTCAGCTGAACAGATAGCATTTTCTTGTGGTTCTTATTCTTCTTTAAAGCTAAAATCAGTGATCGCTTCTTGTCATTTACCTTCGGCGGGTGTTTATGTAGTACATTACCATGGTCTTGGGCTTGAGCTCGTACAAGAAGTAGGCTTTGCAGCCCGATTTCATGAGGCGCTCTTCGATCAAAATAAGGCTAAAAAGCCCAGAAAGAATGTTCTTCGGAGGGATTCTCTTGGCAGCGTAATACAGACTTCTCTCTCTCCATACAAAATAAATCACCACATGCTCTATTGATGTCACACCTTTGCAATCCTCGGTTCCAAATCCTTGTACCGAAGGGACACGAGAAGAATAAATGGCCCCTGCTCTCCTCTGCCGTGCAGCACAGTTCATTCGCCATATTTGCTCTTTGGAACTCCGTCCTTAGTGGCTTGCTTGTCTTGTACATCTAAGCTAAGTTTAACCGAACGATGAAACAACGTTTAGGCACACTAGGGCTAAACCATACCAAGTTTGAGCCAGGGCCACTTTACTGCTTTTCCTCCTCGAAACCACACCAAGAGCTGGATGTTGTGAATCTACCAGCTTCAGTAGTGGTCCACAAGATCATGTCTGCCTTGCTTGGTTCAAGTTGGGTCTGTACAAGTAGCTCTTGAATTGACTGTCTATCCGTCATCTCGATATTGCTCGTGTAGCCAGTTTGTGGAGGAGAAAGCTTCGGTACTGCTGTTGCATTAGGTGAAATCTCTGCAATATCTCGACCTTAATTACTCTTATAAGCGGGGAACTTGCCTCACATCAATTGTCAGACCTGGAAAAGGTAGATCATAGGACATTTCCAACAGTGGGAGTGTTCAAATAGAGAGAAGAAGTAGGAGTCAAGAAATGCCTCCACGATTTCATAGGAATCAGCGAAAATAATAACAGCTGATGAGACGTGTGTCCCCAAAGACACGGTAGACATTTCTTTGAAAAATCATCAAGCGCTTCTTAGTGTCTGCTGACGGCTCGATGATGCTATCTAACACATCAAAAAAATACAGTACCATTCTTCATCGATTTTTGTAATTAAGTATGCAATTTTTTAAAATAATAAACACATTTTACATGATGACAGTATGTTGACTTGCATTTCCGCATGGTGGATTTACGGGAATTTTATCAAGAATATCATTTTAGACACTTTCTTCTCATGCGTTCTTTGGATCATTCTCTTAATTACATATTAAAGAATAAAAATTTAACCCCATTCGCTTGAATATTTGGGCTCGAAGGTCAACTGTACGAACTTGAGAGATCAAGCTGGCAGCTTGTGTGGTGTCTTTCTCCCTGTGACGAAACCTGGCAGTAAATCCTTATCTTCGTTTTGTCTCACATTCTCATTTATTGAAGAAACTTATGAGTGGTGTAGTGTGTTGCGTCTTACATGGATGTTTTTAGTCTATCTTCTACCGAAGTACAACAAGAGATGGGCATAGGGAGGCATCTGCCCTGCCTCTTCAGCCTTGAGTCAGAGGCAACCGAACATCTTGCAAGACCTGATCTCCCAATCAGTAGGACTGCATCCTATTATGATGGAAGATCGAAGAAATAGCAGTGCTCTGCTTCAGTGAGCACAGAACAGAGCAAGGATGAGCTGCAGAATAGATCTCATACGAAGAGACAAAGAGGGGATGAAAAAGAGTGTTATTCCATTATGTGAAGATCACACTTTACGCCATCTTCGTATCAGCTATTTATAGCTGCACTAGTGAGCTTCAGCGCTCATTACACGGTTATTACTGTCATAACCGTCAGTTGATATGCAGAGCAATGCACATCCCCCCAGTCCAGTCTCAGGCTTCAGCTCTGTCCACGTGTTGACGCGTGGCTCCCTCTTCTCCTCTGAGAAGATGGGCTTCATAGCCAGCGTACGTCTAGGACTAGTTGAAGTACGAAAAATGTGAACACTCAGCAACCTGCTAATAAATTTCGAGCTGTTCTAGATGGTGTGTCTGTGTCAGGGCTGCGTCTATGATAGAAGAGGTTGCACCTCCCGCTGTGATTTGTAAAGTATGAAGCTGACAGGATCATTCTATGCTCCCTATAATTAGTACATCAGTTGGGCACAAACCATATCTTTTAAGAAGGAAAGTAGACAGACGGTCCTGAAAATTACTACAATCACTAGCACTAGCACTAGCAGCAGCCTTACTAGCTGAAAATTTCAGTTGACCGAATTTTAGCTCTAGGGAACAGCTAGATACATGGCTTTCTAATAGTCTAATCTTGTATCAAGGGAGACTTGTGCAAAAATTACCTGTGAAGGCCCGAGATATGATTACAAGACCAATTAGAAAATGTTACTTCTTATTAGTTGATATAGCATAAGGAGGTAGAATTACACTAATAGGAATTAAAAGATTAAGGCAGCAAATTGATGGTGGCCAGCTGTAAGCCCCTCAGCATCCCGACCCAAAGGGCCGCTATGCGGGCCTCGACCGCATAGCAATGGAGGGCCCGGAACGGAAAGGGACTGCCCTAACGATCCTCCTGGAAGACCATGTCCCTAAGGAGAGGGAGCGGCAAGGCGCGACTGCTCTCGCAAGCAGTGCTCGAGGGTGACCCACGGGAGCACACCAGACCATCCCAGGGACCATGCCAAGTCAGGCTGGTATACCACGGACGCCCGAGAGCTCCCGCAACCTCGCCCCTGGAAGCGGGTGACCTTACCGCTAGGAGTGCCATAAGCGAAAGGCCATAAGGCGAGCGGCCACGGCCGCGCGGCATTTAGGGAACTAGGAATGGATTTGGGGGCAGGCGCATTGAACCATGGCCAAGCAGGGTGTCGGTGGGACTTGGCCGGGCCAGACCGGGGATGAGCTGGACAGCACTCCGCCCCACTTGGCCTGTCAAGTCCTAACTCTGCTGCCGCCCTCCGCCTACCCGGTAGACAGGGAAGGTGTAGCTAGCCAGTACTGGGCTATTACCCCAGGAAAAGCTTAAAAGGGGAGGCAGCCGAAGGAGGAAGGGACACGAAAGAACACCAGCAGAAGGAAGGAGGAAAGTTCTGGCCAGCTAGCAAGCGCGGGCAAGCAAGCAAGTCCAGACGGAAGGCCGGAAGAGCTGATCCCAATCCCTGCTGTCAAGGTGATCTTCCCGGGCGAAGATCACCTGTCCAAGCGAGGAGTGCAGGTGTAGGAAGCACCAGAGGCATATGCTTGGAGTGTTCCGTGATCCCTTGTAAGGGTTTTGCTTATCCTTGTATACCGAATTGTGAATACGAGTGAGATTTCCCTTGTAAGTGCTCTGTTGTGTTCTGTTTGCTGTTGTGCTTGGTTGTGTTGGGCTGTGCTGTGTATTTGGGTTGGCCGAGAGTGCGTGTTGCACTGCTCAGCACCCTCGCAGGGAAGGAAAATTTTGGGTCAAGCCCGAGCCCTGTGACAGTTGGTATCAGAGCCGCGTTCAGCGGGAAAGCATGCTTCACCACCAAACAACAGACGACCAGTGACCTGAATGTCACGCATGGACGCACTGAAGGATCGAGTTGCGGCCTTGGAAGCGTCACTAGGCAACATGTCCGGGGTCGCTGGGACGGTGGCCGAGGTTCTAACCTCCCTCATACCGAACATTGCCAGGTTGAAGGAGGATGTGTCCCTCCTTCGACGAGCGTTAGCTGCAGGAGTAGCTGAGGCAGAAGGATCACGGGCAAAGGTAAGGATACCTGAACCTAAGGCCTTCACTGGCGCTAGGAGTTCCAAGGAACTCGAAAACTTTCTGTGGGACATAGAACACTACTTTGAGGCAGGTAAAGTCCCTGAAGGAGAACAAGTCTCCATGGCTGTCATGTACCTATCCGGAGATGCGAAGCTCTGGTGGCGCACTCGCGAGCAAGATGCTGCTGCTGGCGGGCGACCGCGCATCAGAGACTGGCCTTCGCTGAAAGGGGAGCTGAAGGAGCAGTTCCTCCCCACAAACACCTCATGGGCTGCTCGGGACGCGTTGTGCAACCTGAAGCAGACGGGCTCGGTACGTGACTATGTCAAGGAGTTCAGCTCCTTGCTGCTGGACGTCACGGAGATGTCCGAGTTGGACAAGCTGTTCAACTTTACGCGGGGCCTCCAGTCGTGGGCTCAACTGGAGCTATGGAGGCAGGGTGTCCAAGACCTCCAGACCGCGATGGCCAAAGCGGATGCCCTGATCGACATCCGCATGATCAAGAACAACCCGAAGGGGAAGCAAGCAGAAAAGCCGAAGGACAAGGTGTCCAAGCCTAGCAAGAACGCAGGCAAAGGCGAGAAGAAGAAGCTGCCCAAAGGGGACAAGGGGAAAGGGAAGGCCACGACAAGCACATCCCTGAAAGACCCCAAAACCCACCCCGGGTGCTTCATCTGCAACGGCCCCCATCGGGCTCGTGAGTGCCCGAAGAGGGAGAAGCTGTCGGCCTTGGTGAACAAGACTGACTCCGACTCCGAGGGAGAGCAAACCAGGGTGGCACCTCTACAGATCCTTGGTGCCATCCGCTCGGAGAGGAAGACAACCGAGCAAGGGCTGATGTACGTGCCCATAACCCTGAACGCCAAGGAGGCAGCGGCGATGGTAGATACTGGCGCTACCCACAACTTTGTCTCGGACAGGGTTGTGCACGCTTATGGGTTGCGAATCCAGAAGCAGGCCAGCCGCATCAAAGCTGTCAACTCCCAGAGTCGGTCTGTGCTGGGGATGGCCAAGGGAGTTCCCGTCCAGATTGGCGAGTGGTCCGAGAACTTGGACATCATGGTGATCCCGATGGATGACTTCGATGTCATCCTCGGCAACAACTTCCTGGTAAGGACTTGTGCATCGGTCGTGCCCCATTTGCCAGGTTTGCTGCTCTCAGACCCGAAGAAACCTTGTTTCGTTCGGGGGTTCAAAGGCCTTAACCGCGCGGAAGGGGTCAGAACGGAGAAGGTCTTGGCTATGCAGATAGCCAAGGGCTGGAAGAAGGGCCAGCCGACCTATCTTGCTGCTATCCGGGAGGTGGAACCAGAAGGAGGCAGGGCAGCACGGATCCCTGAAGCGATGCAAGGGATCCTGGGCGACTTTTGTGATGTCATGCCCGAGGAGCTACCCCAGGGCCTATCGCCAAGGAGAGCGGTAGATCACAAGATCGAGCTGGTTCCGGGAACAAGGCCGCCTGCCAAGGCTCCCTACTGGATGTCGTCCAAAGAGCTAGAGGAGCTGCACAAGCAACTTCAAGAGCTGCAGGATTCAGGGAAGGTCCGGCCCTCAAAGGCCCCCTTCGAAGCGCCCGTTCTGTTCCAGGAAAAGCAGGATGGCACCCTGCGGTTGTGTGTGGATTACCGCGGCCTGAACAAAGTCACCGTCAAGAACAAGTATCCGGTGCCCTTGATCGCCGACTTGTTCGACCGCCTCAGCGGAGCTGCATTCTTCACGAAGCTGGACCTGAGATCAGGCTACTGGCAGGTTCGCATCGCAGAGGGCGACGAACCAAAGACAACGATGGTAACTCGCTACGGGTCTTACGAGTTTAGAGTTATGCCTTTTGGCTTAACCAATGCCCCAGCCACGTTCTGTAATCTGATGAACGATGTGTTTCATGATGTAATGGACAAGTTCATGGTTGTGTATCTTGATGATATCGTCGTTTACAGCTGGTCGCTGGAAGACCACCTCCAGCACCTGCGTTTTGTGTTCCAATGCTTGAGGGAGCACCGGCTGTACGTGAAGAGGGAAAAATGCGAGTTCTGCACCAAGGAGATAAACTTCCTTGGCCATGTAATTGAGGGAGGCATGGTGCGCATGGACCCGAGGAAGGTCCAAGCCATTAAGGAGTGGATTGCTCCTACCAAGGTGGGCGAGCTGCGGAGCTTTCTTGGACTGGCCAATTACTACTGCAAGTTCATCAAGGGATACTCCAAGATGGTATCCCCGCTCACCGACCTGCTGCAGAAGGGCAAGCAATGGACTTGGGAGGAGGCGTGTGCAAACGCCTTCGAGAAGATCAAGTCCCGGATTGTGGCGGAGCCTGTGCTCAAGCTTCCTGACTTCGACAGGCCATTCAAAGTCCATACCGACGCCTCTGATCGTGCTGCAGGAGGAGTACTGGTGCAAGATGGGCACCCGGTAGCGTTCGAGAGCTGGAAACTGAAGCTAGTCGAGCAGTGCTACTCCGCGCACGAGAAGGAGATGTTGGCAGTCGTACACTACCTCCGGACCTAGCGGGTATACCTGCTAGGTACTTCTTTTGTGATCAAGACCAACAATGTCGCCAATACTTTCTTCAAGACCCAAAAGAAGCTGTCTCCAAGACAGACCCGATAGTAGGAATTCCTGGCGGAATACGACTTCGAATGGGAGCACCGGCCAGGGCGTCACAACTAGGTTGCAGATGCGCTGAGCAGGAAGACCGTAGAGATGGTAGCCGCGCTAACCCAACTGGAGTCCGACTTCGTGGAAAAACTGAGGGATCAGGCGAAGGAGGACCGGGCATACCAGAAGCTGGTGGCACAAACCCAGGAGGGTACCGTGAGGAGGTACTGGGTGGAAGACGGCTTACTCTATGCAAAGGGTGGCCGCGTGTTCGTCCCAAGCGGGGGACTGCGGACCCAACTGCTGCACGAGCATCATGACGCGCAGTGGGAAGGGCATCTTGGCAGGGAACGGATGCTCGCGCTCTTGACTCGCTCCTACTTCTGGCCGAAGATTGAGGCTGATGTTGAACTCTTCATCAGGACGTGTCTTGTTTGCCAGCAAGACAAGGTCGAGCGGCGCTCAGAGGCAAGGCTGCTGCAACCCCTGCCTATTCCTGAGAAACCTTGGATGTCGGTTTCCATGGATTTCATCAGCGGCTTTCCAGAGGTGAAAGGCTTCGACGGAGTCATGGTGGTGGTGGATAGGTTCTCCAAGTATGGCATTTTTGGGCCTACCCGAAGAACTGTTCGGTGGAGACGGCGGCAAAAGAGTTCTACCGCCATGTGGTTAAGCTGTTCGGGATCCCCACGGACATCATCAACGATCGAGACGCGAGGTTCACCGGGAGATTCTGGACCCATCTCTTCAAGATGATGGGAACGGAGCTCAAGTTCTCGACTGCGAACCACCCGCAAACGGATGGCCAAACGGAGAGGATGAACCAACTGCTAGAAGAGTACCTGCGACACTATGTCACAGCTAGCCAAAGGAATTGGCTAGATCTCCTGGACATGGCGCAGTTTTGCTGCAACCTGCACCGATCCTCGGCAACAGGGTTTAGTCCGTTTGAGCTCGCCATCGGTTACCAACCCCTGACTACCTCCGAAGTAGCCCTCCAGAAGAAGGAAGGACCATGTCCTGCTGCCTACCGTTTCGCTCGAAACAAGCAGGAGATGCTGGAGGAAGCCCAGGACAGCCTTGCCAAAGCTGTCCGCCGCATGAAGAAGTATGCGGATCAAGGGCGACGACCGCTGGAGTTTCAGGTCGGGGACAAGGTTATGTTGAAGCTAACTCCCCAGATTTGGAAGAAGGTGACCAGCAAGAGGTGGCACAAGGGCCTCATCCAGCGCTACGATGGCCCATTCGAGGTAGTGAAGCGTGTAGGCGCAGTAGCCTACCGATTGGCCCTACCCGAGAGGATGAAGATTCATCCTACCTTCCATGTCAGCTTCCTGAAACCTTACCATGAGGACGCGGGCGAGGAATGCGCGAGGGAAAGGCGAGCTCCATTGAATGTTCGCACAGAGCTGGAGAAGGAAGTTGACCAAGTGCTGGACCGACGGGTGCTCGGATACAGCAAGAAGAACCGCAGGACGGAGTACCTGGTTCTGTGGAAGGGCTTGCCAAGATCAGAAGCAAGCTGGGAGAAGGAGGCGACGCTTTGGCAGTTCGAAGACAAGATCCAGGCGTACCTCTGCTCTATTCCGACGAGGGCGTCGGCTTCCTCAAGTGGGGGAGGTTTGTAAACCCCTCAGCATCCCGACCCAAAGGGCCGCTATGCGGGCCTCGACCGCATAGCAATGGAGGGCCCGGAACAGAAAGGGACTGCCCTAACGATCCTCCTGAAAGACCATGTCCCTAAGGAGAGGGAGCGGCAAGGCGCGACTGCTCTCGCAAGCAGTGCTCGAGGGCGACGCACGGGAGCACACTAGATCCTCCCGGGGACCATGCCAAGTCAGGCTGGTATACCACGGACGCCCGAGAGCTCCCGCAACCTCGCCCCTGGAAGCGGGCGACCTTACCGCTAGGCACGGCCGCACGGCATTTAGGGAACCAGAAATGGATTTGGGGGCAGGCGCATTGAACCACGGCCAAGCAGGGTGTCGGTGGGACTTGGCCGGGCCAGACCAGGGATGAGCTGGACAGCACTCCGCCCCACTTGGCCTGTCAAGTCCTAACTCTGCAGCCGCCCTCCGCCTACCCGGTAGACAGGGAAGGTGTAGCTAGCCAGTACTGGGCTATTACCCCAAGAAAAGCTTAAAAGGGGAGGCAGCCGAAGGAGGAAGGGACACGGAAGAACACCAGCAGAAGGAAGGAGGAAAGTTCTGGCCAGCTAGCAAGCGCGGGCAAGCAAGCAAATCCAGATGGAAGGCCGGAAGAGCTGATCCCAGTCCCTGCTGTCAAGGCGATCTTCCCGGGTGAAGATCACCTGTCCAAGCGAGGAGTGCAGGTGTAGGAAGCACCAGAGGCATATGCTTGGAGTGTTCCGTGATCCCTTGTAAGGGTTTTGCTTATCCTTGTATACCGAATTGTGAATACGAGTGAGATTTCCCTTGTAAGTGCTCTGTTGTGTTCTGTTTGCTGTTGTGCTTGGTTGTGTTGGGCTGTGCTGTGTATTTGGGTTGGCCGAGAGTGCGTGTTGCACTGCTCAGCACCCTCGCAGGGAAGGAAAATTTTGGGTCAAGCCCGAGCCCTGTGACACCAGCCATGTTTCACCATGTTTGGGTGCATAGCAGTGGTTCTATATCCGTCATCAAAGTAGAATTAACAATTACTTCTGAGAGAACATCCCGACTGGTTCGACTTGCTTCACTAGTTTGGCCAATGCTCAAGCAACAAGTGAACTCATCATTCGGTTGAGCATTGCTAATAGAAGCCAGCGACCTTCTTATGCCCTCCGACACAATCGTCACTTCTTTCATGGTGGGCTGACTTCTCCCATTCAAATGAAGACACGTGTTTGCGAGGTTACCAACAGCCATGATCTGTTCTTTCTCTGCCTGCTGCAATATCTGATGGACCAAAATGTCAAACAACTGATTCTCCTCTATCATTATGGTCATATATGTGGCCAAACCTATACCCTCCTGAGCTCGAAGTGAAGAGATGGCCCTTTGTCCCGTCAACAGCTCAACAAGGACCACACTGAAACTGTACACATCGCTGTTATCCATCAATTGGCTCGATTGAAAATACTCTGAATCCAGTTAACCGAAATTTCCCAGTCACATGTGTTCAGTTGAGGGGAACATATTTGGAAAATCCAAAGTCTGCTACTTCTGCTTGATACTTGTCATCTAAGAGGATATTGGTAGACTTGATGTCTTTGTGGCACATGGGCACAGATGCAGTGGAGTGCAAGTATGAAACGGCTTCTGCAACTTCCGTGGCGACTCTCGGGCGCACTTCCCATGAGATGAAAAATCCTTCATTTGGCACGTAGAGCTCCATTAGATATGGAACTTCTGTCTCTAAGCAAAAGCCCAATAGCTTAACCACATTCCCATGATTAGTATGCGACAGAATAAGAACTTCATTAATGAACTGTTTGGCTTTTCTTTCCTCTATGATGACAAACTTCTCCACCACAATAGTTCACCCATCAGATAGCATTCCTTTGTATATAGTTCCTTGACCACCCTTACCAATTATTCGGTCTTCATTGAGGCTATCCGTAGCCTTCTCTTACTCCTTGAAGCTAAACACTTTTACCTGTTTGGGCATTGCTTCCGTATGATGATAATTGTTCTGTATGGCTACTGTAAGAGGAGGAGGCAAATTAGCAACCCAATCCCTGCCCCTAGACCTGCAGAAGAGACATTACAAAGGGAACTATTTGGTTTGGATTTTACAAAGTTAAATTGCAGTTGAAGTATGTCTTATATGCGGAATTTGAAGATCAACAAATGTCAATTAGACTACTTATATAAGAAAGATAATTAATAACAATAATTGCAATGATGTTGTGCTCCGAATAGGCTCGCAAGCCCACCTAAAGCAATAAATGCTTTTCCACCATTCCTGCAGTAGTATTCACACAAAGGCCAGCGTAGACAGACGGATCTTCACATTCATTAATGTCTACATGACAGGATGGGATCTTAAATTAATAGAGTGGAAGTCCCCTCTTGCAAAATATAGACTATTACCGGTGCAAGATTGGTGTCAACAGTGACTAAAAAATGCTAGGATGAAAGGATAGAGGGAGAGGGGGCATTAGGAAACTTGTCTTACCTATACAACCATTCGTGATATGAAGATTACCAATAAGCCCTTTTGGAAGGAAACGTGGCATCGTTGACATTTTGGCATCTCCTCTAGCTGCAAGATAGCTCTGTTGCAACCTCTGTATAACCCGGAATTCCCCACTCCAGCACCCCGATCACAATTACTTTATGATTGCAGAATCTACACATTTTGTAACTACAATATTGCACTCTTTCTAAAATATTGCGATAATGTGAAGAATACTCACCACAAACCATACGAGAGTCCCAATCCAAGAATCAGTCAAATTACTAGGATGAAGGATCAAGCAAAATGCCATGGAATTATTGTGGGAAGAATTTTCAAATTGAGAAAATTGGACCCATGCATGTGACAACAATAGATGATGCGACCCAACAACAACAAATAATGCGACCCAATGAGGGGGACATCCATGCAACTCCAAGTGACAATCCCCAAATTTTGTTGAAATATCACAATCTAAGCAGCGTCATCCCTCAATAATGTCAAATAAGAAATTCTCCAATACGACATGATAAAATGTCCCACATCCTAGGTCAAGTCAACCGTGCATGTCCCGTCGTGTGGGGTTAAGATGCTTGTGTTGCACGGTCAGAGTTGTCATTATAGAAAAATAGCAAATACACTTGTTGAATATTCAAGACAATGATTTTCAATCAAATAAAATGTATTTCGCAAGGAAACATTTGTAGTGATATATATACGTATCACAACTAGTTATATGTCCTTCTTGTAGGAGGGCATAATTATAATGTCAATACCAAAAATCAATTGCTAATTTTATATTTGGTAATAGGAAATCAATTGGATAAAAATTGTTTCTAGGAATTCTAAATTAATTCAATAATAATAATTTGATCATATATGATAAATTTTTATTTCTTATCCTATGCAGTACCTACACTAGAAAAATCCTTGAAAAGTTATTAATATTGCAATATTTTCTATAAAGATTATGTTAACTGCATTAAATATTGAATTTACAGTTTATTAGAATGTTAACTCTGTACGTAGATGTAATTAAAACCCAATCTTAAGTGGTCTTCGGTTGTCATATAAGTTGTCGCATTTATTTGCAACACACTCAAATCAAATAGCAAAAATGCCCCAACTTGCAAAATTTATCATTGCTCGATTCTGATCCTGAGCAAGGATGCCAATCATAGTTGAATCTAAGTCCATGCCCGTTCCGATGGAGCTACATTTTTCTATTAGAATTTCCAAGGAAGAGATCAACCTCAGACTGAAGAAATGACATATGTAGTAAGAAGTTGAGGGAGAGATGAGAAAGTGGAGGGCAATTGGCCAAGAAGAAGAAAGGAAGCTGGTTAGCTTGTGCTCAATGGGATGATACTATTATGTACTCTTAACCCATACATTTAGAAAGTGCGAGTTCAATTGCTGAAGCAACTCACAGGATAAAAAATCCCCTTCTCAGGGCAACACCAAGCATCAATAAATTTTACAAGTTGTAACATCTTATCTTTCTAATTCATGAAACATAAGATGTCCACCGTAAGATAAAATTTGTGAGAGAGCTATCACTGTTGAGCTGACAATAGAGACACTGAAGAATGTAAATATCACAACACGTTTCCCCTACGTCAAAGTGCCCAAAGTTTCAAGTCAAGTCAACCACGCGTACCTCATTTGTTGTGGAAAGTTGTAGACTTCGTGCACTCCTTATTGTTATCGATGCAAATTTCTCTGATATCAACTCTTACTTTGATCCACTATACTTGTACTAGATGCCAACTTGGTGCTTTTAATTTCTTACATAAATCAATGAAAGTAAATAACACCGAACGTTTCATTTACATCCAAGTGCCCAAAGTTTTAAGTCAAGTTGACCATGTCTATGTCATTGGTCATGGAAACTTGTGGTGTCTGTACACCAGGGGGTCCCTTTCATTAAGGTCAAGCTGATAGGTAGTAGTACCCAATTTTTTTATAAACCCAAAACTTTTTTTTATTTAATCGATGTGGGATCGTATATCTCAACACCTGCCCTTACGTGGCAACGTGGTCCACTTTGCCACGTGCCATTAAACACTTGCCCTCAACAACTGTCTACGAGCTAGGTATTCTTCTTCCGGTCTTGGATGAGGGGGACACAGTTAGCCACGAGTTGAGCAATTTTCTTCCGTACTCGTGCTTATATCAACTTACCACGAGCCAGGCTTCTGGACTCGGATCGGGCTAAGTGCAAGCCCACTGGCTCTGATACTAGGTTAAATTCGTTGTGAGTCCATAAAGGATCGGTCTTGTTTCCATTTAAATGAATAAAATGATGTGAGTTTGTTTATAAGAATGTTGGGTACGGCTACCTATTAACTTATCTTTTAAAGTGTAAATGAGTTTGTTTTTTATGCGTTCGCAACCAATTTAACAAGCCTAAAGCACTTGGCGTCGAACTGGATCCTGATTAGGCCCTGCTGCCCGTACCCAAACTCATCCACCGAGACGTCGAGGAGCACCGCGATGGTATGGATGCTCCACGCGCATCGTCAGCACATTCAACCTCTCCATCTCATCAACGTCCCTCCCCACTCTTCGGGTTCAGCTTTCCCATGGCATCCGATTCGGAACATCTGACAGAAATCTACGAGCTTGTTGCATTGGTAATTCGAACGTTTGCAGCCTTTCATGGTCCACAGAAATGACTATACATTGCCTCAATCACTATCCACTTGGACTTATAAAATTTCAAAAAATATTTCTCTGGTTGAAAATAAAGGTTGACTCGTGAAGGATGGCTTGTCTTGCCTTCGTGCAGCAGTCTTCATTCTCCTATGTTTTCTTTTAATGACCATCTCCTCGTCGTTCTAATTTGTCTAGCTTTTGATCATTTGTACGTACCTACTTGTTGATCTCTCCCGGTCATATATGGCGAATGCAAGAGGCTAATCACTGGCTTATCACTTTAATGACTTTGTTCAATAAAACAATGATAGCCATCTTAATTTGCGCAGGTGATTTATCGTCTTTTTTTTAATAAAGTAACGAACAATTGAATATTAATATATAAACATAATTTAACTCACTCATACTTACTACCATCGACTAAGATTAAAAGATCATATATTTGATTTTCATCGATAATATATTCCATTACACATGTACATCGAGAAAACATATGCATTTATCTCTCCGAATTGGTAACACTTGCGCCCATTCCTTATTCTATCTTATTCATTTTTGCCCTCCTTCTTACTTCCATTCATTTCTCGCGTAGCTTCTTAGTGACACACACACACTCACACACACTTCCACAGCATAGATGGTAATGTCAACCTAAGCCAAAAATTACTTGAAGGCAAGAAAATTCTTGAGCTGTTAATTTGGCTTACTGTATTTAATTTGCACGTGCCAGATTTCTACAGGCCTTCGATGCCGTGCGTTGTCTCTTGATCCTTCTTCTTTTCTTCTAATAAAACGTATTTAAATGCTGGCGCTGCTCTGTTCGTCCCCTGCTGCTGCTCCTCCCTCTGTTCGTCCGCTACTTCTCTAGCTCGCCCCTCCATTTTTGTAGATTGATCTAAAGCTGGTATAATCTCTTATCTCTACATCTCCGCTCTATTTTGCTCCTGTATTTTCGTTTCCGTCTCTGATCTGCTCTGTCTTTTTTTTGTTTCTGTCGCTGATCTGTCTTATTTTCTTCATTTTTGTTGATGATCTATTATGTTATTTTTTTTTCGCTTCTGTCGATGATCCGTTCTGTTAGTTTTAGTTTTTGCTGCTGATCAGTTCTGTTTTTTCGTTTCTTTGGCTGATTTGTTCTGCTTTTTTGTTTCTGTCACTGATCTATTCCGTTTCTTCGTTTTTGTCATCGATCTGTTCAGTTTTGCGCCTCTGTCACTGATCTGTTCCATCGTTGCCTCTCTCTTGTTGCTGACCCGATCCATTTCAGCATCGCTATTGCTGATCTGCTCGGTTCATTACGCATCTGATATTTTTGTTTTTATTTGTTCTGTTAATGTTATGTGATTGCGCCTATCTAATTCACCCGACCATTGATTTGCCCCATTCATGGGATGATTCGTCGGTGATACGGTGATATATTTTTGGCTAAATCTAGTCAAATATGTAGTTGCTTCGGTGGAGCTCTTGATGGGTTGTGCATTACTGAGTTTGAAATTGATTCAGAATGTATGCTCCGTTCCACACTTGTTAGCCGTCGGATTGGTAGCGTGCGAATTGTTTAAATATGGATTTTGATTGAGTTACTGGCCCTCATGATTAATTTGAACCAAACATTATCAAAAAGGGATTACATGGAATAATACATGATAGATTGGAACCTGCAATTAAAATGATCTCGAACCATAACACGTTGTACATGTCACGTGAATTTATCAAATTAAAATATTTCCTTCGATACGCATTGTGATGATATACATTTGAAATGGGGAATCGAATAAATGGATAAAAAAAGAAAAAAAAAAGGAAAATGAGAGACGAGGTGAATTCTATTTGCAAAATGTTAATCATCCATATAGGTACAAAACAAACATAGGAATGGCACTAGGGTATCGATTTTTACTGGCTTGCAAGCTTTTAGAACGTAATTGAACTCCTGGATCCACGCTTTGGCTCGAGATCAAGTTATGAAAACTTAGGAGCTACTGTTATGACACTATAGGTGAAAAATAGTTTTCTAATCGACCTTAGAATTTGGTGGCTGACTCTATACTTCTAATACCACCCCTTAGCCTCAAAAGTTGTGATTCCCAAAAAATAGTTATTGACACTTTGCATTTGATGAAAGGCTAGAAGGGGATCCTAACGCGACACTGTATTGAAGGACAGTTGCAGTTAATTGTATTGATCTGTTGCATCAGTTACTCGGAGAGCTTGATTTATTGGGCAATTTTAGCGAAAATGGAGTCTCCAACCGAATTCATATATACGATGGATTGCTTTTACTATTCATACTTCAATAATATCCGATAATTCATCCGATTTGAACTTTGGCCCAGCGACTCCTGAGGAGGTGGATATAGTAGATGTGAATCCCAAAGATCAGTCTGCCATAACAGCAAAATTTTTTAATTTTACTGACAGAGAAAAGAAGCAAGCCGCTTGATCAATTGCTCTATCATTGCATGGTCTCTTATGGACGAAATCTTACAGCTAAATTCATCATGAAATGGAGAAAGGGAGTCCTCTCAACTGTCTTGCGAACCCTCATCTAAGATCAGAAGATCTTAAATTTGACTCTCGACAATGAAAATTTTAGCATCCCTAGCTTTGTCATTGTATGAGTATTACCTTTAATATGTATAAAAATAATTTTTTTAAATGATTGACAGAGGAGAAGAGCTCGCAACTGTGAGAAAGAGACGGAGCTTCTGGAGCTTTTTTCTGAAAGACTTGACTTATGGATGGCACGATATATTCGGATCAAAATTCATTCAGAAAACTAATGGAGAGGGCATGCTGGTGTTTCCAAGATGGGGCTCTTGGGCTTAGAATTTAGAAAGGCGTTAGCCAGAAACCTTGTGGGGTTCAACTACTGTTTACAAATTATGCTTTCCTCAACGACAATTTTATTTGTTTGATCGTATGGAATTAAATGAAAATTTTAAAATTGACATGTTTGGTTGTTCAGATAATGCAACGTAACGACGAGCTATGACCAGCTCATCATGGCCATCAGACATCACAAATGGTTGGATTAATTCTCCATGTGAAGGCTTGTCATGGGCTAGTCATCAAATTAAGGCATCAACAGTGCGATGCATCATTCGATGGGCTGAAACAACTGTTCCAAGGTCTTATCAATTTGAGAAAATTGACAATTAAAGTTGCGCATCTTTGTAATTTAACAATCCACCTCTATCCATCAAGCCAGAACCCACGGAAGATCACATGTATATGTTGCACCTGGATATCTTGAAATTTAGAATCGAGACTTCCATCCAGGATTTTCGGATGAAGATATTGAGTGTGAATTACGTTCACCATTGATGGGAATGGAATTGTACCAGGAGAATCATCCAAAATACCCTAATGATGTTGTCGGATTGGAGATTAATCAAAATATTACAAAAATATTGAGGGATGAACTTTCAAGCTAAGAAAGTTCCATTCGAAGTTTTTAAGACCGAACCAAACAAGGAACCGGTGTAAACATGGGTTTATAGGTTCATGGGTCAAATCGGGTGTTCAATAGATCGAACCGCATATTTAATAAAAAATATTACTAATAAATTTACATAATATCATAATTTGAATATGATTTATAACAAAAATCATTAATATAACCATTATGTTATACTTTAACAAAAGTATAACATAACATATAAATATAAGTCTAATAAAATAAAGTAAGTACGTTATAATAGGTTTTTTTTGTTTTAAGTCAGCCGGTTTTCTCATTGATACAATTGGGTTCATCGATCAGATTATGAACTGGCCGGTTCAACCAAAGTTTAGCTCATTGAAAGTGCAATTGGTTTTTTTTATTGGAATCGAACCAGGTGAGTGGCCGGTTCTCGGTTGAATTGGTTGGTCCAGTTTGGTTTTTAAAGCTATGGTTCCATCTTGAAAGTGATGTGACCAATGAGAGGGATATCCACCCAAGGGACAATACACAAGTTGCATAGGATAATCAAAAGGTGCACATTGAATCTAGAGGTCTTCTCATGCATATATGGCTGCAAACATCATCCCTCAATAATTGGACCACTAGGGACAATTATCCAGGCATAATTTTTTAACATGTATGAGATAAGTTGATATGATGGGTTATAAATTAATAAAAGTAAATAACATAGAACGTTATACCTACGTTCAAGTATCCAAAGTCTCAAGTCAAGTCAATCATGTCTCCTTCATTGGTCATGGAAACTTGTGGTGTCCACACACTAGGGGCCCTTTCGGTATGGTTGCAAACTTCTTTGCCATAAGCTCTTACTTGGGGATAAAAATGAAGGAAGCATAAGCATTTCACTAAGAAACATCCTATAGAATTTATTTGAAATAATAACAATTTACAATAGCTAATTAATGAAGTCCGTGAAGTAGAGGAATATCAAGAAAAATGCCTCAATAATTATGATAAGAGATTCATAACATCTAAGGACTCACAAATCAGGCAGCGAACTTCATGGGCAAAGCTAGCAAGGGAACAAGAACCTCAAAATCAAAGACACAATCACCCTCCACACCCCCCCCAATAATTCTTAGATTGTATTGGAGTATACATCCCTCGTGACATGATGTCAAGAGACCCAAGGAACTCTCTGCTGTATCAAATATGCTTTTGTTGAAGCAACTACAGAGGATCAAAACCTCTCATTTTCAGTGGCAATACCCATACATACCTTGATGAATTTTACGACATGTAACATAAGTTATACATTGCAAGATAAAATTTGTCAAAGAGTGGAAGAGTCTAGCTGACAGTACATGGTTGGAAGAAACCAAATAATTATTTGGCTCGGTTTCTCCCAAGTCAAGTGCATAATTTCCTAGGACCCAATAACAATTGGTGTGTGACCACTGAGAGAGACATTCATATGAAATGATACCACTGAGTGAGACATTCAATTAATATCCCTTCGGAATCAATTGCCTTTCTAGTTCATCTTCCATGTCTTAGGATTAAGAGATCTAAACGACTTTGCTTGATTTTTGGCAATTCACGTTGGATGTTTCAGAGAAATAGAGGTGGACGAGAGCTTCTTCCCCACACCCCTTATCCAACCATTGATCTCTTTCCCATGTATATTGCACTTTTGGAAAGCACCAAGAAGTTTCTTCGGAAAAACAAATGTTGACTTGTTGACTGAATTATAGTTCAAAGTTTACCTTCTATTCAAGTGCAACTTGTGGTGTTCAATTATTATTTACAAATCGTGTCTTCCTCAAGGAAGATTTATATGTTTGGTCGTATGCAAAAAACTCAAACTTTAAAATTGACAAGTTTGCTTGCTCGGAGAACACAACATAATGGCCAGCTTTGGTCGGCTAATCATGGCCATCAAACACCACAAATGGGTGGATTAATTGTCCATTTGAAGGCTCATCATGGGCTAGTCATCAAATTAAGGCAGCAACAGTGCAATGCATTGTTGGATGGGCAGAAGCAACTATTCCAAGGTCTTATCAATTTGAGAAATTTGACAGATAGGGTTGTGCATCTTTGTAATTTGATAATCCAAATTTATTCCTCGTGCCACAAGAACCCGTAGAGGACGAAGTGTAAGTTGCACATGAATTCTCTGAAATTTAGAATTTGGACTTCCATCCAAGCCTTTCATATGAAGATATTGAGTATGAATTACGTCCACAATTGATCGGAGTGGAATCCATATCAAGGGAATCATCCCAAATACCCTAATAACAATTTTGTTGGGACTAGGGATTAATCAAAATATCACATAATTACAGAGGGAAGAACTTTCAAGCTAAGAAATTGCATTTTGAAAGTGACATGACTAGTGAGAGGGACATCTGTAAGCCCCATTAGCACCCCGACCCAAAGGGCCGCTATGCGGGCCTCGACCGCATAGCAACGGAAGGCCCGAAGGAGGGGGAACTGCCCTAACGATCTTCCTGAACGTCCATGTCCCTAAGGAGGGGGAGCGGCAAGGCGCGACTGCTCTCGCCAGCAGTGCTCAAGAGCGACGAACGGGAGCACGCCAGACCCTCCCAGGAACCATGCCAAGTCAGGCTGGTATACCACGAACGCCCGAGAGCTCCCGCAACCTCGCCCCTGGAAGCGGGCGGCCTTACCGCTAGGAATGCCATAAGGAAAGGCCATAAGGCGAGCGGCCACGGCTGAGCGGCATTTCGGAAACCAGGAAGGGATTTGGGGGCAGGCGCATTGAACCACGGCCAGCAGAGTGTCGGTGGGAATTGGCCGGGCCAAACCGGGGGATGAGCTGGACAGCACTCCGCCCCAGTTGGCCTGACACATCCGGACGCTGCAGCCGCCCTCCGCCTACCCTAGAGACAGGGGAGGCGCAGCTAGCCAGTACCGGGCTACTGCCCCGGAAAAGCTTAAAAGGGGAGGCAGCCGAAGGAAGAGGGGCACACGGAGAACACCAGCAGGAGAAGGAAGGAGAAGCTGAGGCCAGCAAGCAAGCGCAAGCAAGCAAGCAGCCCCGACGGAAGGCCAGAAGAGCTGATCCAAGCCCTGCTGTCCAGGCGATCTTCCCGGGTGAAGATCTCCAGTCCAGGCGAGGAGTGCAGGTGCGAGAGGCACCAAAGGCATATGCTTGGAGTGTACCGTGACCTCTTATAAGGGTTTTGCTATTCTTGTACACCGATTTGTGAATACGAGTGAGTTTTCCCTTGTAAGTGCTTGGTTGTGTTCTGTTGGCTGTTGTGCTCGGTTGTGTTGAGCTGTGCTGTGTAGTTGGGTTGGCTGTGAGTGCGTGTTGCACTGCTCGGCACCCTCGCAGGGAAGGAAAATTTTGGGCCAAGCCCGAGCCCTGTGACAACATCCACCCAAGGGACACTGCACAAATTGTATGGGATAATCATCAAGTGCACATTGACTCTACAGATCTTCTCATCCATATATGGCCTTCCCACTATACATGTTAAGTAGGAAGCAAAATATTTCAACATAAACAATGATTTTTGAAACATGTATGAGATAAGTTGAGGTGACGGCAGATAAATCATAAATAGAATAAAGTAAATAACACGATATGTTTTACATACGTTGAAATACCCAAAGTTTCAAATCAAGTCAACTATGTTTGCTTCATTGGTCATGCAAACTGCTTCATAGAATTATTGTTGGATGAAGAGTTTTCAGAAAATAGCATATATCCAATAGGGAACCCCTCATAATTTCCTGGGACCCAATAGTAAATGCTAGTTAAAGATGTCCATCCATTCATAGAGACACCACACAGCTCAAACTAGGAACAAAAATTGAGCAGTTTTACAACATCTAATATATTTTTCCCAAGATTAAATATTTATGCAAGTTTAGCAACAAGAAATTGATGCCATGCTGAAATTTCAAAAAATATATATTTTTTCAATTTTCTTTCTCAGAGGCTCAATGGCCATGTAGTCCATATTAACATCACAAGCCATTTATTCTTCTCATAGTTCACAGTTCAAAGTATTGGAACAAACAAGATGGCCAAACTAATATTCCACATCCTGCTCTTTCTATGTTCCTTACTACTACTATCCGTATCACAAGCAGTAGCATCCCCATTCCTTTTAAACAACAACTGCTTATGCATTTTTCATTTTGTTATTTTCATTGTTCCGTATTACCACTGTGAAAGGACGAGGCAAATTAGCAACCCAAGCCTTGCCCCTAGACCAGTAGAAGAGACATTACAAAGGGAATTATTTGGTTTGGATTTCACAAAGTTAAATTGCAATTGAAGTATGTCTTATACGCGGAATTTGCAGATCAACAAATGTTAGTTAGATTACTTATATCATAAAGATAATTAATAATGATGATTACATTGATGTTGTGCTCCGAATAGGCTCGCAAGCCCACCTAAAGCAATAAATGTTTTTCCACTATCCCTGCAGTGGAAGCCTCCATCAGTATTCACACAAATGCCAGTGCAGACTGGATGAGATCTCAAATTAATAGAGTTCAAGTCCCCTCTTGCAGAAAACAGAGAAAGGGAGTAAAAGGCCCACGATGAACAAACTAGTTTGTGGAATGGGAATGCGTAAGAAACCATATGCTTCCAGCTTCAAGAGTCAACGAAAATCAAGAAATTGAGAGCGTCCACATAGACATTGAGACACATGAAGAAATCGATGCTTTGCTTGGACTGCAAGGATTAGAGGTGGAGGCTCGTGTAATTTCTTTTCCAATGTCAGCCCATTCTCACTGAGCGAGACATGATGACTATTTTACCACAAATAAAACATGGTGATTGTTTACTCTGTTCTTGTGATTTCTGTCGCTACATTTACTTCCACACACTATTTTCCTTGTAGTTCAGAGTTATAAGTTGTTAGTTCTTTTTCCATTTTGTTAGTAGATTTTGTAATGCAACTGGTAATGAGCAGTATGGAGATTAGGAATTATAGTTGCAACATAGAATTCTGTCATTGGCCTATCCCTAACTTGTAAAAACTGTCCATTGATTCTGTGCAATGGCCTAGTTTCAGTATAATCGAGAGATCCCGATACATGTGATGGAATGGTAATGGTTTTTAAAAAAAATTATGACGTCAAACTCTGGGATGACTGGGTTATAACTTGTAACATACGGTCCTAATTCAAGACTTAGTCGTAGTTGCTTGAAATTCAGAAATTGGCTACTGAATTGGGATTGCATCGGTGAACTACTGGATGTTCTTAAAGTTGTTTAGAGGGGAATCGAATATATTTCATCCTCACTAAATTGTGCTGAGGATACCAATAATTATGCTATTTCAAATTCCAATATGATGGTGAAATTGCCAAACCATGCCGTTCACGGATCCCTAGGGCATTGATCATACTTGTAGATGGTCATGGTGGATGATGTACCCGTTTCGGATAAAAATTTGTTCCAATTTAATTAACTGGCAAGATTATACCAGATGAAGCCAGCTGGCATGTTTCTATTGGAGTTCTAATTCTAATATTTTATTAGTTCTACATAAAATTAATCTTTGAAAAATTTCTAATTTTTTAATAATTTTATTTATTATAGTTTAAATTTGAAAGCAATGAAATTGGTATGTAATATCAATCAAATGAATTACGTTTCAATAGGAGTCGATTAGTATGAGATTGCTTCCCACCTCGTGGTGCTTTTTAGTTATTATTATAGCATCAAGCAGGCAGAATTCCTTTGGAATTGGTAAAAACGTATGAAGGAATTGAAATTTCTTTTTTTTTTTTCTAAATACACATGAGACTCATGGTCTAGAATGCGATAGGGTGAGCGAAAAGAAATAAAGTGACACAGAGAGTTCCACAATGATTTTCTTATTTGTTCAATACAATATATTTCAAGATATACGCACATAATTTAAAATGTAGAGATTTTACCTACATCAAAATTTTTATCTGCATATTTTGTACATTTTACATCTATTCAAAAACCAGAGTGAAAATCAATTACTGAATGCCCAGTTGAACTCAGTGGGAAACACTAAAAAAATGATTTAAATAGAAAGTTCTCAAGGTGAAGTGTTCTCTTTGCTAGAGTCATCTCTGATTTAGATACATGGGAATTGATCAATTACGGATCCAGCCCCAGAAGGAATGTCCGTTAATAAGGTTGACTTAAATTGATTGAGATCCTGATATCATCCCAGACACAGAGATTACATAGCTTTATGTTTTTAATCATCTTTTTTTTTTTTTACTGTCTAGCAGATATTAATGAATGCGAAACTACATATTCTGATGGAAGCAAGGTATGTAGTGGTTTACATAAGTGCAAGAACACGCGAGGAGATTATCACTGCACCAAAATTTATCTGTACATCATCATAGGTATGATTCAACCTAAACATTGCAACCATACCGGTAAACTGATCGATACTAAAGTTAATGACCAACAGCTAGTTTAGTTCTAGTTAATTACTACCTTTCTGGCACTCATGCAATCAAATCAAGTTCCTGCACAAAGACAAATGGCACTGATTGTTGATTCTGGATACATGTTTCCTTTTCCTCCTTCAAAAATAGGTCTTTGCTCGAGCATCGGGCCGCTTCTCTTGATATTTCTAGCTTGGTGGATATACAAAGTTATGAAGGAAAGGAAAGAGGCCAACCTCAAAAAGAAGTACTTTAAACGAAATGGAGGTCTTATTTTGCAGCAGCAATTATCTTCACCAGAAGGTAATGTTGAGAAAGGTAAACTGTTCAATTCTAAGGAGTTGGAGATTGCTACTGACCACTTCAATAAGGATAGGATTCTCGGAAAAGGTGGGCAAGGTACAGTTTACAAAGGGATGCTAACTGATGGAAGAATAGTCGCAATCAAGAAATCTCTTACAATAGATGAGGAAGACATAGAACCCTTCATCAATGAAGTTGTCATCCTCTCACAAATCAATCACAGAAATGTGGTAAAACTGTTGGGCTGTTGCTTAGAGAGTGAAGTTCCTCTTCTTGTGTATGAGTTCATCCCAAACGGGACTCTTTACCAGTACCTCCACGACCAGGAATTCCCTGTTACATGGGAAGCGCCTACGAATCGCGATAGAAATTGCAAGTGCCCTCTTCTACTTGCACTCTTCAGCATCCATCCCTATTTACCATCGTGACATCAAGTCTTCAAACATACTCCTAGATGAGAAGTATCGAGCAAGAATTGCCGATTTTGGGACTTCAAGATCAGTTGCCCTTGATCAAACTCACGTGACAACGTTGGTTCAAGGAACCTTTGGGTATCTTGACCCAGAGTACTTTCAATCAAGCTAGTTTATTGATAAAAGCGATGTCTAGTTGAGCTCTTGACAGGGCAAAAGACAGTATCTTCCTTGCGAGCGAATGAAGGGAGAAGTTTGGCGACATATTTCATCATTTCTATGGAGGAGAATCATCTTTTTGATATACTTGATGCTACTATTCAAGAGCAAGGAAGCAAGGAAGAGATCATTGCAGTTGCAAACCTTGCAAAACGGTGCTTAAACCTAAAAGGGAGGAAGAGACCCTCAATGAAAGAAGTGGTGATGGGATTGGAAGGCATACGAAACCCGGCTCTATGAGCTTCCGGGATGGATGAAAATCCAGAAACTGAGAGCGACCACATAGAGGCTGAGAAACATGGGGTTGTGTCTGCTTTCTCTGCACCGGGAGGATCTACCACAGACGACCATGTAATTTCTTTGTCAGATGCTCATCCGCTGTTGCCCAGCGAAACATGGTGATTGCTAGTAAATTTACTCTGTTCATGTAATTTCTGCCACATTTTCCGCTACATACTATATTTTCTTTGAAGCTTGGAGGAATGACTCTTGGTTTCTTTTTTACGATAGAATTTGTGATGTATCAGTTATTGACCAGTAAAGAATTTAAGAAGTGTAAGCTTTGATTGAAATAAGAGAATGTTGTGAAATATATTTATTTACATCCTACACATATGCGTGTTCAACAGGGAACTATCAGAAATTATAGAATCATTCGATATATTGACCTATCTGCTTTGCTACAGAGGCGCTTCTCCTGTAACCTTCGCTCTAACCAACTTATTCAGGTCAGAGGAAAACAGAGGAATAAGAGTGCTTGTCTAGCAAGTAGTCTACCTGCGATAAGCAAAATCAGATCCTTTCTGGTAATGGAGATTCAGGGGAGTCGCTAATTCATGAATTTGACAGAGACGAGAACAATCTTTTATATATAAAACTCACCATCACATTCCTCTCCACTGGACATGGATTAGTTAGTACACAAAATTGAAAATTTTTTAGATATTGTCTTCTAGCTTTCCCAGACACAATTAACTGATCATCTTCGTCCTCTCTCAGGTTTACTAGTCTTAGAGCGGTGGCAGCAAGATGGTGATGCTGATCATCAGGTCCTTCACTGGCAGAAGCATCCAATGCCCTAGTGTGGTGAAGTGCAACTGCAATGCCAGATTTAGTGATTTCGCCATTCTGTTTCCTTTTGGCATCAGAGGTGGCTGCTTCACTGAAGTCATTAACAACTGATTGTCAGCTGAAGAAGCTCCACCTGTACAAAGAAGAAAAAGATAGCATCGTGTAAACTTGGCCATTCACAGGAAATAGCAATGTGCTGGAAGCTGGGAGACTACATCTTTTTGCATTTTGGCCATCACTTTCAGTTCTAAGTACACTCATCCCAAACTCGGAAACTGTCGAATGATTATGTGCAATGACCCAACACTGAAATCGCGATCCCAATGTGGGTGATCAGTTCACGTACGGGTCTCACATTCGTGGTGTCATTGCTTCTTGGTTTTCTGCTCATTTGTAACTTGAGCTATGGTGTTTCAAACACATTTGTCCTTGATATAAGCTTTGTTTTGAAAGACTTGTGTTATGGACGGCATGATATATTTTGAAACTACATTCAGAAAACTAATGGAGAGAAGTTTTGTCAACTTGGGAAATTTGAACATTTAGGTTGCACATCTTTGTTATTTAACAATCCACATCAAGACTTCGATCAGTTGATTGTCAATGTTTGGTGGATAGGATTACAGCTCGAGTTAGGAGCTGGATTTCCCTTTCCTTATCTTATGCAAGACGTTTGCAACTGATTGCCTCTGTTGTCCAAAGCATGGCACAATTTTGGTGCTTACACTTCATTCTTCCCAAACAGGTCATCAAAGAGATTGAATGTATTTGTGCTGCATTTCTTTGGAAAGGTAAAGTAGATAGTGCACAAGGGGCAAAAATTCAATGGGCTTCTCTTTGCTGCCCTCGCAATGAAGAAGGACTTGGGCTGAAAGATCTCAACTCATGGAACTCTGCAAGTGTCTTGAGGAATATCTATGGCAAATTTTGACTAATGCAGGTTCCCTCTGGGTTGCATGGGCTACAAAGTACCTCATGCGATTTCGATCTATTTGGTCTATTAGAGTACCCTCGTCTTGCTCTTGGAATTGGAGAAAGCTGTTGAAACATCGTGACATTGCTTTTCCATTCATATCATGTCAGGTTGGGTCGGGGCAATCCATATCCTTTTTGTATGATAAATGGTCTGCAAATGGGCCTCTTCATACTGCTTTGCCTGATGGTCCACTATCATTCCCTGCCATCTCAAAGAAAGCTACAGTCACAGCAATATACAGAAATTTTAGATGGTGTTGGCCATGCAGTAGAAGCCCTACAATGGTATCTTTTATGCAACAAGTAGAAAGCTTTGTTGCAATTGGTGATCGTGATACCTTTTATTGGGAGCAAACATCAAAATTCAGCATTAACACTGCTTGGGAGGCCATTAGAACTAAGCACCCACGAGTCTCATGGCATAGATTGATCTGGTTCTCTGGACATGTTACGAGATTTTCTTTCATTAGCTAGCTTGCTATACTGGATAGACTCTCCACTAAGGCTCGGATGGAAACATGGATCTCACTCCCCTCTTCCCTTTGTGATTTTTGTGATATATGGCATTCTTTACTTGCATGGATCCAGATAAATCAACCCATTGGGGATTGGTATTTTGAGCTTACCTAGGCTGAGTGCAACATGCAAGGAAGGGGCACTCTTGCAATAGTTTATAAGCTTCTCTTCACCACTTTTATCTATGTAGTGTGGAGAGAATGGAATCATTGGATCTTCCAAGGTAATGCTTCTAATACCAATATTATAGTAAGTTTGGTAATGTGTTTGCTAAAATCGCGTATAAGATCCACACTTCACCTAGAGTCAAGAGTAAAACAATCCCATTTGAGCCCTATGTTAGGCACTAGAGTTTGATGATATTTTATCTTTGTAATATCAATGTGTACTCTTTTGATTAGTTGATTAATACAGTATATCAATTATAAAAAAAAATCTACATTTGTCCATCGTACCATAAGAACTCGTGGAAGACCAAGTGCATATGTTGCACTTGGATACCCTAAAATTTAGAATTCGGACTTCCTTCCAAGCATTATGGATGAAGATATTGTTGGAAATCGAGAATGGAACAAAATTATAAATTTCAAAAATTTATTCTTGAAATTAGTGATACTTTTGTAATAATTCAGAATTCTAACTAAATAAGATTTAGAATATATAACCAAAAAAACCGTGTTCGGCTTCTGTGTTTAAATTCGGATGTTAATGTCATGTCTAAATAGACTTGAATCCACCAATCCCTTCAACTAGGTGGGCACATGCACGCTCTCCATGGTATACATATTAGGTTTTCTCATAGAAATTAAGAACGATTTTTACTAATAACCACCGCACGAATGTGTATTTTCGTTTTCTCTCTCGTCTATTTGTTTCCGCCTTCTAACGGCCACTGAAGAGTTTGATTAGTTTTGTTCTTCTTTTCTCAACCACACTCGGCCGAAGGGAATTGATTTATTTATTTTAGTAAATCAAATCACTCAAAATAAATCTTAATCAAGCTTTCATAATTTTATAAAATATTTCATATATTAAAATTTTCCCTTTAATAATTTATCCCCATAAATATATGATCAAGTTTATATGTGTAATTAACTATTGATTAAAAGAATATTTATTGATCAGATTTTTTAAAAATTCAATCAAATATTTAATTGCATAATATTCTTATATGATAAGACATGTGACCATTATATACTTAATTTGTACTAGGAAATTCTAAAAGAAAATATGAAATTTAACATATTTAAATTTCGTTATAAAGAAATTACCCATATTGTGTGTAACCCCCATTGGACTCTGCACCAAGCAGTAGTAGGCTCAATTCAATTATCTTACTAAGCCCTTTAATAAAATAAGTCTCTTAATTCTTAATCTTTTAAACTCACAAGTTAATATTGACGTCTAACAACATATCATAACTACTTGGATGGTGCTGATCAATCAAAAGATTGAACACCCTTTGGTGATTACTTCTCGTGTAATTAAATATTTCAATTATATAATGTCTTGAATAAGTTAAAATATAGATAAAATATCAAATCCCAATAATTATTCATATGCATTACTATTCTAAAGTGTTAGACCAAATTATGAAAAATGTCGGAAACCCCCTTCCAATTTTTCATTCTACTCTGGTAAGAGATTTCCTAAGTCAATAATAAGTGGATTGCATAAGACATTTTCTCCTTTTGTGAAGAGTAACCAATTTCTTTTATTGATTACTCATCACCTCCATAAGAGTCTCTTTGAATCTAGAATACCTTACACGTGTCAGTAAAAGTCATGTTAAGGAATAAATAAAAATCTCAATTTAACAATTACAAGGTGTTGTGACAATCTCAAGTCTAAGGACTATTTATACTTGTTGTCACTCGAGGAATTGCTTACTGACATTTACACCGATATCAATTAGGTTTTTCTCAAGCGAGTCATTTCAGTGAACTTATTTTACAACAAGCACCTATACTATTATATTAGTGACTCTTCACAAGTAACTGTAAGATCAATTACCATTTATCATAGAGCATATAATGAGTGTACTAGCCCCATCGAATCACCGATTCCCAACTCAGTGATCCTACAACTGGAAATATTTTTAAATTAGGATTTTTGAGATCTCAAGTCTTACTGGCAAGATCTCATCATGGTCGTAAAAACAATTGTCCTAATTTACGGGTTTTATCAAAACATGCAGGATATGATGAATAAAATACCTTAATTATATTTTATGAATGTAAAATAGTTGTAATTACATCATATGCGATTGGGCTTAAAACACTAATACGAACAGATATCGAGTGTGAATTATGTCCACAATTGATGATAATGGAAGCCATACCAGGGGTATCATTCAAAATGCCTTAATGACTTTGTCGAGAGTTGAGATTAATCAAATATCACATAATAGTGATTCTTAATAAGAAGAAGAAGAAGAAGAAATTTTAATAGCTAATGTTGGATGTACAAAGCAAAGCGCCCCATTCTCGCCCATCTAGCATGACCAGCCCATCATGGCTATTGGACACCACAAGTGGGTGGATTTTGAAATTCTCCATATGAAGGCTAGTCATGGGCCAGTCATCAAATTAAGGCAACAACAGTGCGAAACATCATCGGATGGGCTGAGGCAGCAGTTCCAAGGTCTTATCAATTTCATATATTAGACAATTAAGGTTGTGTATCTTTGTAATTTAAAAATCTACGTCTGTCCATCATGCCACAAGAACCCGTGGAAGACTAGGTGTAAGATGCAACTAGATACCCAAAAATTTAGAATTGGAATTGGTCTTTCAAATGAAGATATTAAGTGTGAATTACATCCACAATTGATTGGAATGGAATCTATACTAGAGAAAATCATCCAAAATATTCTAATGATTTTATTGGAATGGGAGATTAATCAAAATATCATAGAATTACTAGGGAGGATTTTCAAGTTCCATCTCGAAAGTGATGTGACCAATGAGAGGGACAACCACCCAAGGGCGGTACACAAATTCTATTGAATAATAAAAAAGTGCACATTGACTTGGAGGTCTTCTCATGCATTTATGGCCTTCCCACTCTACACGTTAAGTTGGAAACCAAATATTTCAACATAAACCCTAATTTCTGAAACATGTATATGATAAGCTGAGGTGACAGCAAATAAATCACAAATAAAAGAACGTAAATAACACAATATGACATTTCACTTTTGTTGAACCACCCAAAGTTTTAAGTCAAGTCGACTATCTCTACTTCATTGGTCATGGAAACTTGTGGTCATCATACAATACTGTCCTTTTTATTATGGATGCAAACTTCTTTACTATCATTTCTTACTTAAGGATAAAACAAGGCAACAAAGGCATTTGGCTAAAGAACATCCTATAAGTAGATTTTATTTGAAATAATAATAAGAATTCATAATAGTTAGAATATATTCAGAATAGTGATTCTTAATATTAACAATAATCAAAAGAAAAAATTTTAATAGTTAATGTTGGATATTCAAAGCGATGAGCCCGTTCTCGACCATCTAGTATGGTGCCATGCAACCCATGAACAAACAAGGCAAAAAACAAACAAACAAAATATCATAGAATTATTGGATAAAGAATTTCCAAAAAGGAGTATTCGTTGGGAAACCCCTCACAATTTCCTGGGACCCAGTAATAAATTCTGGTAGAAAATGTCCATCCATTGGTAGAGACACCACACAAATTCCTTTGAAAAATCATGGGGTACACTTAGGTCTCAAGTTAAGTTAACCATGCATGCATGCCTCATTGGCTGAAGCAAGCAAATTCGTTTCACCTACCAAATCATTTTTATTTGTTTTTAAATAATCTTTTGTATGATATTTTCTAGTTACTTTCATGATCTGTCAAGAGAAAAGGGAAAATGTTTCGTAGATCGGAAATTGATTGAGGTGATGAAATTCTAAAATTTATATTTTCGAGTCCTCTCACGGAAGCTTATTCCACTAACCAGTGATGTAATCGGAACAATACGGCCTATATATGTATCCGCTTCACATCCGCTAATTCTTCAGCAAATTTTCTCGCAGTTCGAACTAGTACCAAGAATGATCAGGGCTGAACCAATGTTTCAGTTCCTATTCTTTCTATATCCCTTGCTTCTGTTATCTGTACCAAAATCGGTAGCATCGCCTTGCCCGACCTACCCTCCCGTAGAGACCAATTGCAAGGATACATGTGGTGACATATATAACTGTTCCTTTTCCCTTTGGGATTGGCGCTCAATGCTTCTTGAACGGGTGGTACGAGATTCTCCGTACTAACAATACCCCCTGTTGAAGAAACTCAACTTACAGGTGCTCGACATATCTTTTTCTCTCGATGGGTATCATGGAAGCTCTGCAATTGTGGTCAAGTATCCGATAGCCTACTCGAGCTCAAGCTGCACACCGACACGTCCTAGGATCGGCAAGCCTGTGACCTTCTATGGGAGCCCATTTTCCTTCTCACGTACAGACAAGATTTTTGTTGCAGGAGGGTGCGAGAATATTGCTATCTTAAACATTAACACGGCCCAGTCCTAGCAATATAATTTGTAAGTTAAGTGTGTGTATTCTCGATTGAAAAATGACAAGTTCGTGTATTTGAGAATGTCTCTACTTACCTGATTCTTCTCATTTGATTATTCTTATTCATATTTTTCTTAACCTCCAAAATTTCATTGATTTATGATTAATTTATATTCTACCGAATCAGCCACCAAGGGGATAAAGTGCTCTGAATTATTATCTTTTTTTTCTTTTTTTTGAATCGTTAATCGCTCAACAATTTACATATGTAAATTAGTCGAGTTTAATTATCTTTATTCAATTATATAGAGACAAATGGAAGGATGTAAAAAATAAAGAAGAGAACAAGTTAGTGATTGGAACCTTTTCTTAAGTGGCGGTTCATAGACAAACACTCACCACGAGCAATATGAGAGTTCCCATCCAATCACTACTAGAAATCTGTCCATAAAAATGGATGACGTTTGGGGCAATTTTCTATAAAAATGAAAAATGCATTCCCTTTCGATCGGGGAAGGTAATAACTATTGTTTTGTGAAACACGGTAGCATATGCGCTTATATTTATGTACTTTTATGCGTCAGACTTGTATGTTAATTGATGGATATGTATCGATATATGGAAACTGATCGGGTTACTTATCCAGCCGCAGATGAAATGTCCAAACAGATTGATTTAAGTTGGTTCAGACTCGGGAGCGGATTATTCTGTTGATTAGATATAAGCGCTGTCTCCCAGCATAGCTCTTTGGCTCGAGTACTTCACATTAGTAGTTTGATGTAATTTTGCAATCTTGCTCCTTTTAGTATGCATGTACAGTTCGATTAATGATTGAAGTTCTTCAGATTATCATCCGGTTGGTTTATACATTGCTGTGTTTCTAATATTACTTTTGCTGTCTATCGGATATTAACGAATGTGAAATTCCATATTTACCTAACGAAAGCAAGCCGCGTTGTGGTTTGCATCAGTGTTGGAATAAGCCAGGATCCTACTACTATTGCGCCAAAACATACCTGTTCATCATCATAGGTATGATTCAAGTGCGAATATTTGAGTTGCCGGGTCCTCATAGCCGGAAGAAATTGTGTTATCATTGACGAAAATATGTATGTTTGATTGTATGGAATTAATTTAAAAACTGAAAAGTAAACTTGGAAATATCATTATCTTTGTTATTTGACAATTTAAAATTGTCCATCATGCCATAGGAATCCGCAGAAGACCAAGTGTGTATTTCATCTGGATATCTTGAGATTTAGAATTGGGAGCTTCCATTTAGGCCTTTGAGATGAAGATATCGAGTGTAAATTACATCCGAAATTTATTGGAATGGAATTCATAATGAAAGGAATCATCCAAAATGCCCTGATATTTTGTTAGGACTCGGGAGAATCAAAATATCTGGAAGAACTTTCAAGTTAAGATAGCTCGATCTTGAAAGTGATGTGACCAATGAGAGGGAGGGACACTACTCAAATTCCATTGAATAATCAAAAAGGGTACATTGACTATGAAGGTCTTCTCTTCCATGTATGGCTGCAAACACCACCCCAAAAATTATCCAAGGCCTTCCCACTAGATATTTCAAAATAAGTCCTGAATTTTTAAACATATATATGATAAGTTGAGGTGATGGATTATCAATCAATGAAAATAAATAATACGAAATGTTTCACCAATGTCCAAGTACCTGAAGTCTCTAGCCAAGTCGACCATGTCCACGTCATTGGTCATGGAAACTTATGGTGTCCGTACACTGGGGGCCCCTTTCGGTAACGTTGCCAACTTCCTTGCCTTAGGCTCTTACATGGGGCTAATTAATGAAGTCCGTGAAGTAGGGGAATATATATATATATATATATAATGCCTTAATATTTATGTTCCGAGATTCATAGAACATCTAGAGAGTATATCTCCCTCTCGAGACGATGTCAAGAGACCCATACAGCTCTCTGCTGTGTCATATATGCTTCTATTGAAGCAATTGTAGAGGATTAAAACCCCCTCATTTTCAGCGGCAATACCCATACATACCTTTATAAATTTTTACTACAAGTAAGGTATGGGTTCCAATACGACTAACATAGATCTTACTGGAAAAATCAAGAAGTGCACTTTGACTCTGCAGCCTTTCTCCTCTATGGCTGCAAACGTCATCCCTCAATAAGTGGACCCCGTAGAGACAATTGTGGAAGGCCTTCCCCCAATACACATTAGCAACTCGCAGTTCGGTCCACGCATTTTTCACTAAGTATCATTTTGGGTTTTCTGTATCGCATTCATACTGAATCAATCTTTTAGTTGCACAATAAAATTTAGCTCGTTATGATATGATTACCTAATCATTATGTTAGAAGAATATATTTATAAAATATTTCAACATAAGCCCAATTTTGTGAAATATGCATGAGATATTCATTTGAAACATCCTATAGAATTTATTTCAAATAATAACAATTTACAATAGCTAATTAATGAAGTCCGTCAAGCAGAGGAATATCAAGAAAAATGCCTCAATAATTATGATCAGAGATTCATAACATCTAGGGACTCACAAATCAGGCAGCGGACTTCATGGGCAAAGCTAGCAAGGGAACAAGAACCTCAAAACCAACGGTGCAATCACCCCCCAATAATTCTCAGATTGTACTGGAGTATCATCCCTCGTGAGATGATGTCAAGAGACCCTAGGAACTCTTTGCTGTATCAAATATGCTTTTGTTGAAGCAATTGCAGAGGATCAAAAACCCTCATTTGCAGTGGCAATACCCATACATACCTTGATAAATTTTACATGTAACATACCGGTTCCCTAATCTATGAAACATAAGATATATATTGTAGGATAAAATTTGTCAAAGAGTGGAAGAGTCTAGTTGACAGTACATGGATGGAAGATATTGAGTATGAGTTACGTCCACAATTGATCGAAATGGAATCCATATCAAGGGAATCATCCCAAATACCCTAATAACAATTTTGTCGGGACTGGAGATTAATCAAAATATCACATAATTACAGAGGGAAGAACTTTCAAGCTAAGAAGTTGCATCTTGAAAGTGACATGACTAGTTAGAGGGACATCCACCCAAGGGACACTGCACAAATTGTATCAGATAATCATCAAGTGCAAATTGACTCTAGAGGTCTTCTCATCCATATATGGCCTTCCCATTATACACGTTAAGTAGGAAACAAAATATTTCAACATAAACAATTATTTTTGAAACATGTATGAGATAAGTTGAGGTGATGGTAGATAAATCATAAATAGAAGAAAGTAAATAACACAATGCATTTTACCTACGTCGAAGTACCCAAAGTCTCAAGTCAAGTTCAAAGTATTGGAACAAACATGATGGCCAAACTAATATTCCACATCCTGCTCTTTCTATGTTCCTTACTACTACTATCCATATCACAAGCGGTAGCATCCCCATTCCTTTTAAAAAACAACTCCTTATGCATTTTTCATTTTGTTCTTTTCACTATTCTATATTACCACTGTGAAAGGAGGAGGCAAATTAGCAACCCAAGCCCTGCCCCTAGACCAGCAGAAGAGACATTACAAAGGGAATTATTTAGTTTGGATTTTACAAAGTTAAATTGCAATTGAAGTATGTCTTATACGCAGAATTTGCAGATCAACAAATGTCAGTTAGATTACTTATATCATAAAGATAATTAATAATGATGATTGCACTGATGTTGTGCTCCGAATAGGCTCGCAAGCCCACCTAAAGCAATAAATGTTTTTCCACTATCCCTGCAGTGAAAGCCTCCATCAGTATTCACACAAATGCCAGCGCAGATTGGATGAGATCTCAAATTAATAGAGTTCAAGTCCCCTCTTGCAAAATACAGAGATGGGTTGTCAATAGTTATTAAAAAAATTTATGTATCAGTAGTCCCATTGAAAGAACTTGACAGGGTAAAAATGCTAGGATGAAAGAATAAAGGGAGAAGGGGCCATAGGAAACTTGTCTTACCTATACAACCATTCGTGATATGAGGATTACTAATATAGCCCTTCCGGCAAGAAAATCTCTCAATGCTATCAGGAAACCTGGCATCGTTGACAAACTTGTCAAGAAAAGGAGAGAGGCCAAGCTCAAAGAGAAGGTTTTTAAGCAAAATTGGGTTCTTATTCTGTAGCAATGATTGTCTTAACTAGAGGGTAATGTTGAGAATGGTAAATTGTTCAATTCTAAGGAGTTGGAGATCGTTGCTGCTGACCACTTTAACAAGGATAGGATTCTTGGAAGAGGCGAATAAGGTATTGTTTGCAAAGGAATGCTAATTGATGGAAGGATAGTTACTATAAAGAAATCCATCGCAATAAATAAGAAGAATGTTGCACCCTTCATCAATGAAGTCGTCATACTCTCACAAATCAATCACAGAAATGTTGTGAAGCTTTTGGGGCGCTAGTTAGAGAGTGAAGTTCCTCTACTTGTATATGAGTTCATCCCAAATGGGACTCTTGAGCGATATCTCTATGATCAAGAATTCCCTGTTTCATGGGAGGTATGCCTACGAATTACCGCTGAAATCATAGGTGCCTGCCTTTACTTACACTCTTTAGCATCCATCCCTATTTACCATTATGATATTAAAACTTCAAACATACTCCTAGATGAGAAATATTGAGCAAAATTTTCCTATTTTGGGATTTCAAGATTAGTTGCTCTAGATCAAACCCATGCGACTACGTTGGTTAAATGAACTTTTGGGAACATAGATCCATAGTACTTTTGCTTAGGTAAGTTTATAGATAAAAGTGATGTTTATAACTTTGGCGTTGTACTAGTTGAGCTCCTAACTAGGCAAAAAGCGGTGCCTCACTTGTTAGCAAACGAGGGAAAAATGTTAGCTTGGAACTTCATCAAATCTGTTGAGGATAATCATCCTTTTGATATACATGATACTCCCTGTTTTGGAGCAAGGCAAGGCGGAAGACATTACCATGGTTGCAAACCTTGCAAAACGGTGCTTAGACAAGAAAGGGAGTAAAAGGCCCACGATGAAAAAACTAGTGCGTGGAATGGGAATGCATAAGAAACCAGATGCTTCCAGCTTCAAGAGTCAATGAAAATCAAGAAATTGAGAATGTCCACACAGACGGTGAGACACATGAAGAAATTGATGCTTTGCTTGGACTGCAAGGATAAGAGGTGGAGGCTCACCTAATTTCTTTTCCAATGTCAGCCCATTCTTACTAAGCAAGACATGGTGACTGTTTGACCACAAATAAAACATGGTGATTGTTTACTCGGTTCTTGTGATTTCTGTCACTACATTTACTTCCACACACTATTTTCCTTGTAGTTCGAAGTATAAGTTGTTGGTTCTTTTTCCATTTTGTTGGTAGATTTTGTAATGCAACTGGTAATGAGCAGTATGGAGATTAGGAATTATAATTACAACAAAGTGGCATATCCCTAACTTGTAAAAACTATCCAGTGATTCTGTGCAATGGCCTAGTTTCAATATAATCCAAAGATCCCAATGCATGTGATGGAATGGGAATAGTATTTTAAAAAATTATGAAGTCAAATTCTAGGTTGATTGGGTAATAACTTGTAACATACGTTCCCAACTCCCACTGATCCGAGACTTGGTTGCAGTTGCCTGAAATTTAGAAATTGGCTACTGAATAGGATTGCATTAGTAAACTACTAGATGCTCTTAAAGTTGTTTAGAGGGGAATTGAATATATTTCATCCTCACTAAATTGTGCTGAGGATACCAATAATTATGCTATTTCAAATTCCAATATGATGGAGAAATTGCCAAACCTTGCCGTTCACGGATCCATCGGGTGTTGATCATACTTGTAGATGGTCATGGTGGATAATGAACCCGTTTTGGATAAAAATTTGTTCCAATTAAATTAACTGGTAAGATTATACCAGATGAAGCCAGCTGGCATGTTTCTATTGGAGTTCTTGGTTTAGCTAGGAGTCTTCGTGAATTGGCAGCATCTCTTTTTCCTATTCCGAAACTTCCTTTGCTTAAGGCACGAAGGAGACAGCACGCAGGGAATGGCTGAGTCCTAGTGAATTTATGAACTAGTTCAAGAGTTTGATCACCAAATTATGAAATCCATGGAGTCATTCAAATGATAACAACTGCTCATGTGACCAAACAAAGAGGCATCCTTGCAAGCTACACCACACAATTTTTTTTTTCAATTAAGACTGCTTGAAGATCTTCTCAAATGGCTCCAAACTAAACTCATCAATAATCCAAACTACAATCTCAATACGGCACCGTTTCTCCCAGGTCAGGTGCCCCCAAGTCTCAGGTCAAGTCAACCACGAATGTCCCCTTGTGTGGAAAGTTGTAATCTTCGTCCCATACGGTCCTTGTCATCTTCTCTTGTCATTTTCCATAATTGATATTGTTTATTTATAGAATAATGTGATCCACTATACTGTTATCAATATCAATATATGATAGAGCATTTACATGAGAATGTGAGAATTTTCACACTAAAGATTTCTTGATGTGACTAACGAGAGAATTTTCAAACCATTCAAACTCTGGCGGCTAGAGTAGGGAATCAATATGGTTAATAGGAATTTCTAGTATTTAATGTTGAATGTTCAACATTGATTCTTTAAAAAAATAAATAAACCTATCTAAGGAAAAATAATTTACTATAACTATAAGTTGGTTAAAGTTGTTCAATATGTATTTCCTTTAAGTAAAATATCTTGTTTGACTCTTGTAATTGGAAATGATTTACGTTAAAAGGGTTTTACCTCTCAAATGGACCGACTCTGCTTGAGCATAAGACGATGTCAATAACTATATTGAATGTTGAAATGGCAAAGCCAAGAGTTGATAAACTTTTAAAGCCCTGATTTGTGAGTCGTGAGACGTTCACTGTTCGATGAAATTTGTGAAAAAGCTGAATCGAGTCCGGCAGCTGATGAGCAGAAGGAAATAAGATAATACCTACTAGGCCAAGTTGACGTGCCCATGTCTCTGGTCCGTTCATCTATTCAATTGGTGGATGGATGAACGAAGCAGAATGGAACTTTAACTTTATTTGTTTTGGGCATTCATTGATGCTATCCCTGAAATATATATATACAGGACATGCTCAATTTTAACTGTCGATTGAGTATAAGTAACTATCTGCTAAAATCTAATTATAAATTCAAGAAATTTTAGCTGATGCATTCCATGCATCTATAATGTATCAAGCTGATCCCACTGCATTGAGAAGTAACTGTGATCCAATAATTTCCTAGGACCCAATGTCAACAGCTGGTGTGACCTATTAGGGAGACGTACGTACGTTTATCCGAAGAGGAACCACCACTAATTTCTCTGGAAGAATCACAGAGAGAATGCACTTTTAGCTCAACTCAGAAGACTTCTTTCATGTCTATACACATCATCTCTTTAACAATTTAAACTAGTACCCATTTGGGAATCTTAGTTATTACAACATTAGTTTACAGTAGAATTAATACTAATGAATTATGCTTAATCCTTTTATGGTCTCTTTGGTATCTATATGAATGTTTTATATATAATTTATATTCGATTATTAAAATAATAATTCTCAATATATATATCTCTTCAGAATCAATTGTTCGTCTAATTCTTCTTCCATGTCTTAGGATTAAAGAATCTACACAACTTTGCTTGATTCCAGGCAATTCACATTGGATGTTTCAGATGAATAGAGGTGGAAGTGAGCTTCTTCCACGCACACCACATCTAACCATTGATCTTTTTCCCACATATATTGTACTTCCGGAAAGCACCGAGAAGTTTCTCAGGAAAAACATAGATTGACTTGTTGACTGAATTACAGTTCAAAGTCTACCTTCTATTATAGGAAGTCAACAAGGACCCATCAAGCATTTATCTTTTGTTATTAGGAATTTATTGGAAGAAGAACAGCATATAGTTGTCCAAGTTCTTCCAAGCATATACATAATAACTTGCTATTCTGCCCCGAGCGATTTGCGGAATTTTTTGCTCCAAATATCATTTCAGTTACTTTCTTCCCCATATTTTCACTGGATAATTATATTTTTTAAGAGTGATTTGACAAATTAATCCTCTCCTTTTCTTAACTTTTATATAATTTTTTCCACCTTTTGTAATTATCTTGTTGCACATTTTATTTAAAAATTGTGATATAACTTACCTAGGTGTCAAATGCTCACCATGAACAGTACTGGAGCCCTGATTCAATAAGACTTTGTCAAAATTAATATGGAGAATATTTATGCGAAATTACTACGGCAAGGATTTTCAAATCGGAAAAATCAAACTCATTAATCGCATGACTATAACTGCTGATGTTCTAGGGTCAAGTCAACGATGCATGCCACCTTGTGCAGAAAGGTGTATTCGATTTTCCAACTTAACTCTCAATTCCCTTTTGTTGGTTGAATAGATATTTTCTATGTGATATTAGATTGTGACTCGGGAGACTTATGCCCGATGCATGATGGTTATCATGGCGGCCAGAATACGGTTTCTATCTTGGAGAAGTTATGGACAATAAACTTTGCTAATTTTGACCATTTACTAAACATGAGAACTATTCCTGAAAAATTAAATGAAAAAGTACAATATAGATTCTAAAATGATCCGTTTTCACCAATCTAACCCTAAAATTCTCAGAGTAACTTTTTCGATGCCAAAATCTTAAGGCGATTGCCCACTTGAGTACTCATCATTAAAGGATTGTTATATTACATTGACATAAATATAATGAGATTAGAAAATTGCTGAAATAGGCAAGTGATTATTTTAATGAAAAATAAACAAACTTATCATCGCCACCTGAAATACGTGATGAATGAGGGGGACATTCCCGCGAATAGAAGAAAAACTAGCACAGATCTTATTGGAAAAATCAAGAAGTGCAGTTTGACCCAGCAGTCTCTCTCCTGTGTGGCTGCAAACATCATCCCTCAATCGGTGGGACCATAAAGACAACTATCCATGGCCTTCCCACCATACACATTAACGACCACCTGGAGTTTGGCACACGGATTTCTCACCAGGTATCACTTCTAGTACTCTGTATTATATTCATACCGAATCAATCTTATTAATGATTACCAAATCTCTCATATTTTTATTAGTGATATTAATTATTTATATTAGTAGGAAATTTATAGAATATCTTAACGTAAACCCCGATTTTGTGAAACACTCATGAGATATTCATTATAAGATAAAATATGTGAAAGAGTTGCTAAAAATGAGGTGACGGTATATAAATTATTGAAAGTAAATAACACGGCACATTTCTTCTATGTCAAAGCACCCAAAGTCTCAAGTCAAGTCGATTGTGTCTACTTCATTCTTAATGGAAGCTTGTGCCCGGTAGCTTTTCCAAACCAGTTCATGGACCTAAGATTGATTATGCAAAACACCAAGCATTGACAAGTTTTACGCAAGCTGCACCATCTTGGCTTACGCATAGTTTTGTGGCAGAGCATATAGTCAAGTCTAACGGCTGATTAGATGGAAGAAGGTAAGAGAATATGGCACGGTGTCTCCGAATTGTGGTGTCGAATTAGCACTTGGGTTGATATCACTGGCTATGCCCCTGTGTGGAAAATTATAGTCTTCGTCTAGGGGGTCCTTTTCGCTACGGATGTAGACTTCTATGCTATTGCTAGGAGAAGGAAGCAAGAGTATTTCACCTATCATGGAAATTGAATATTTAAGAAAATTCAGTTGAGAATATATTAGACCGGTTCCACTACACAATTGCTTTCATATCAAGACAATTAAGTGATTCTCCCTTGGAATCTTAGTCCAATAACGTTCATTAATGTGATGGGAGTCATAAGGTCTATATAAATAAGCTTCACTACCAATTAATTCTTCAGCTAATTTTCTCACAATTCAAGGTATAGGAACAAAAACGATGCCCAAGCCAATTTTCCAGATCCCGCTATTTCTGTGTTCCCCACTACTGCTGTCCTTTGTATCAGTTGCTGTAGAATCCCCATACCCGACCTTCCCTCTCCAAAAGACCAATAATTGCCCGGATAGATGTGGCAATATATCTGTTCCTTATCCTTTTGGCATCGGAGCTGGCTGCTTCCTGGACGAGCAGTATGAGATTCTTTGTTCTGACGATAGCATCCCCCGATGGAAGAAGCTTGGCTTACAGGTTCTCAACATTTCCGGGATTCCTGATGATTATTTTGGATCCAATCCCACAATTACAGTCAGCCACCCAATAGTCTATTCGAACTCAAACTGTGCACCTGCACATTATAGGACTCCCCAGCAGGAGACCTTTTACGGGAGCCCATTTTACTTCTCCCGTAGCTACAATATTTTTGTTGCAGTGGGGTGTGTGAAGTTAGCTACGCTGAAGGGCTCGAATCATTCCTATGTTGGATGTAGTACTGAGTGCTCCGGAAGTAATACAAGTCGTTATAGCTCTTGCGATGGCTTTGACTGCTGCCAGTCCACGCTCCCTCCACGTCTTCAAAGCTTGAGCATCGACCTCGAGGAAAACAATAGTTCGGGAGCCAGTGGAGGAGATAGAGACTGCCATTTTGCGTTCCTCGTAAATTCGACCTGGTTCGTGCCTAACTCGACAGATCTGTATGCTATCCGTCATGGGGGTTATGTTCCAGTGGTGCTGGGATGGGGAATACTTGGCGATGCTTTCCCTACATCGATCGGACTCAGTAGCCAGTCTGATGATGATGATGATTATTACTATTCTGAGAGCGCAAGGTGCGTACAGAGCTCCCTCAATGTGAACAATACCGCATTTATCAATTGTTACTGTGAGGATGGCTTCTACGGCAACCCATACATAGAGGACGGATGCAAAGGTATTCCCAATAGATATATATTGAATTTTCATTTCTCAATTATTTCTTACCTTATCTGAAACAGGATGCACATTTAGAATATATGTACACATACAATATATATGTAAAGTTATATATCTAACGAAACAGGGTGCATGTTCTTGTCATATATTTACGCATGAGGAATATATAGTTTATATTTGCACTTTAGAATATGTATTCATATTTGATTCTTATACATAATGAAATTAAAATGGCATTATATATTTTTTCAGCCCAAAAAAATTGTACACAATAAAATTCCTGTATCGATGTTTGTTCTTTATTACTTTCATAAATTATTATAAAATTTAAATATTGAATGAAAACTTTCTAAATCTAATGTGATACGTAAAAGAGGAATAGGATTTAGAGCGGAATGCTCTTATCAGAATGGGCAGTCAATATAGCATTCTTTATGTTTAGATAATATATTTAACATGGAAAGAATTACCTTTTATATAAATTTTTTTATTTTCAATTTTTCTAATAATTTGTAATTTCTTAAATATAGATTTTTAGAATTTCTACATTTAAAAAATTATTTCATTATTTTTTTGAAAAATTTTAATTCTAATTCTTAATATTTTATTAGTTCTACATAAAATTAATCTTTGATCATTTTTGAATTTTTAAGAATTTTTTATTTTTTTTTAAATGAAGACAAAGGTAAAATTGTCTCGAGGAATTGAAATGGCTATTTTGAGTCATCTTTACACAATCATCAAACGCAAAGATTCCCCTGATGAGTGGAAATAAAATCTCCCAATGGCTTCCTATTTTTTATTATTAAATCATTTATCCCACTCTACTCTCTCCCCCATAATTGTAAAAAATCCATAATAATAAATTACACATTAACGACCAATAATTATGTTGAACAATATAATCTATCGTTTATCAATAATACTATCACACTTATATAAATCCTCACTTCTTTTTTACTATAATAATAAATAATTAAAACTAATTAGTGCTTACTAATAAATTTAAACATTATCATACGTAACATTAATTGAAAAGTATGTATCTCATAATTAGATTAAGGATTTTTATATTATCATAGCGTAGAAATTATAATATTATATATATAAGAGTAAACTAACAAAATTTAATAAGGATTATCGTACTATATTAACTAATTGATGTGTGTATAATAATTGAATAAAATTTATTTATACTATAATAATATATTGTGTAAAATTATTGTGTGATTTGCATATAAATAATTTTTATATTAAAGGATTGTTAATTTTATTCTAAATTTTTTATTCAAATATCTAGAATTTTAATTAATAAAAGGGATTCTGATTTCAATTATGATCTAAACCAAATAAAAACTAAAATTTGTCATACCACTTCCCTTTTTTGCTTCATTTCATTTCCATTTTCAACAGAAAAGAATTCCTCTTTATATTTTTTTATTTTTTGCTTTTTCCCCTAAAAATTTGTAACTTTTAGCCTCTCAGTATAATGGACGGTATATATATATATTTTTTTTTTCATAACTCTACTTATTCTTGCTCAACACACCGACTTACCGATTAATAAAAAAACAAAGAATGGAGTGAAGGTTATTCTTGCATACCGAACGAAGTTAAATCAATTTCAAAAGGAGAAATATTAAATTATTTTTGAGAAAAACAATTTCAAAATTAAAGGAGGATGATTTAATTGATGCCCTAACATCAATATCATCGATGAGATGTACATATGATTTCTCTTTTCCCTTCATATACATCAATCTCTTTCGCATGGATAGGGTTTCAATCAATTCCTTTAAGTCGGACATTCCTCACCAAAACCCCCATTTGTTTGTTGGAATTTTAATGTGTTAAATTAGTATTTTTGCATTCCTAATCTTGTATTCACCGGTTAACAGATATCGATGAATGCAAAATTCGACTTCCTGATGGAAGCAAGATATGTGGTGGTCTACATACGTGCGAGAATACACAAGGAGGTTATCATTGCATAGGAACAACTCTATACATCATTATAGGTATAATCCAAGCTAAATACTGTAATTGTATCCGTAAAATGATCTTCAATTACATTGAAGGAAGTGAAAGATCAACTACAAGTTCAATCTCAATTAGCTATCGCTTTCATGGCACTCATATGATCGACTAAAGGTGATCAATATTAAGTAAAAGATTGGCTATCATTTTAGTTTTAATTCTTTTTCTGCTCATAAACTAGTTCAATTTTCATAGATGGTTGCCTTTTTGCACTCAACAATCAAGTTAAGTTCATACACTGACACATAAACCACCAATTATGTTGATTCTGATACATGCTTCATTTTACTCCCTCAAAAAACAGCTTCCTGCTCAAGCCCAGCCATTGGGTTGTTTCTCTTGATTTGCACACGCTTAATTATCAAGAAAAGGAGAAAGGCCAAGCTCAAATCGAGGTTCTTCAAAAAGATTACCCTAGCATGGCAACTGTCTTCACCTGAAGGTAATGTTGAGAGAGGAAGATTATTCAGTCCCAAGGAGTTAGATAGGGCCACTAACCACTTCAATGATGATAGAATTCTCGGAAAAGGTGGACAAGGTATAGTTTACAAAGGGATGTTAACAGATGGAAGAATAGTTGCTGTCAAGAAAATGGTAGCATTAAATGAGGAGAATGTTGAACCCATCATCAATGAACTTGTTATCCTCTCACAAATCAACCACAGAAACATTGTGAAGCTCTTGGGGTGTTGCTTGGCGAGTGAATTTCCCCTTCTTGTGTATGAGTTCATTCCCAATGGGACTCTTTACCAGTACCTCCATGACCAGGAAGTCTCTATTTCATGGGAGTTGCGACTACGTATTGCCATTGAAGTTGCAGGTGCCCTATTCTATTTGCACTCTTCAGCATCCATCCCTATTTATCATCGTGATATCAAGTCTTCGAACATACTCCTTGATGAGAAGTACTGTGCAAAAATTGCCGATTTCGGGACTTCAAGATCAATTGCCCTTGATCAGACTCACTTGACCACATTGGTTCAAGGAACCTTTGGCTACTTGGACCCAAAGTATTTTCAGATGAGCCAGTTTACAGACAAAAGTGATGTTTATAGTTTCGGGGTGGTTCTCATTGAACTCCTGACTGGACAAAAGCCAGTGTGTTCACTAAGAGTGAGCGAGGGAAGGAGCTTAGCGACATACCTCATCATTTCTATGGAGGAAAATTGTCTCTTTCATATAGTCGATGCCACTGTTTTGGAGCAAGGCCGAGCTGAAGAGATTACTACAATGGCAAACCTTGCAAGGAGGTGCATAAGTCAGAAAGGGCGGGAAAGACCAACGATGAAAGAAGTGGTGATGGAATTGGAAGGCATAAGAAACCCTATGCTACCAGCTTCTAGTATTGAGGAAGGTCAAGAAATTAAATGTGTCCGCATGAAGGCTAAGTCGTCAGGGATAATTGATGCAAAGTTTGCATTGGGAGGATACAAGAAAGAGGCTAATGCGGCCTCTTTTTCAGATGTTTTCCCGTTCCTACCTAGCAAATCATGTTGATACCTAGGAAATTTACTCTATTAATGTAATTGTTATCAATATGGAATGGTTGATTTTCCTTGTAATTCCATCAAATTAAAGGGATTTTGGGTGCTCGATTGCCCTGCCTATTCACATGCCAATTACCCTCTTTAAGCACACACTTGTTTACCCACTCGCACACACTAGACGCACACATAACTTCATATTTCCATCAAACCAGTTATTTTTAAGACCATATTTGCATCTATTCAGGGGAGAAAAACAAAAGATCCCGTATGATTACATCAGAAGGTAACATCAGCACAGTTGATCAAATTCCACTTGGCTTCAAGGGATTTAGAAACGTAAATGCTCGTCTACGAAGCAAATAGTCCACATCAACAAAATCAGATCTTCATTTTTTTTTATTTATGGAAATTCAGATGGTTGCTGTTTCACAAATTCCTGCCCAGAGGATGGTGGCTGGTTTTACTACTCAAAGAACTTGTCATCATCTTCTTTCTCTCTGCAACATGCAAGACTAAAAAGAGCTCACAGTGCCTTCCACCAACTTCCTTGTTCCCTTGATTAATGATTAATACAAATAGAGTTGAGTTGTGCTTAATTTATATGGTTAATTTTCTTATGACGCTTAGATACCCAATGATCAAATTAACATGACTTGATGTCTTAGTTTGGGGGAAGAAAAAGAAAGAATAATGTTTGTAGGAGTCATTAAGACGTGATGTTTGCTGCCGTGAGAGAGGGCGTCGAAGCAGGCACAGGGCTTCGGTGAACTTCATGATTTTTCGGTGAACTTGAAGAGTTTTCAGAGAAATCTATTAGTTACCGTGTCTGTCAGGTGGATGGCAAATGTATGTCCCATCAGCTGTTGTTGTCTTGGCTCCGTCCTATGAAATAAAGAAGTCATTTCCTGGATCCAACTTCTCTTTTCATTTTCAATTTAAAAATTCTAACCTCAATAATTCTATGATATCCAATATTATTTCGGTTTTTCCTGTTAATCGAATCTTAATAAATAGAATACATCTATAGAAGGATGCTCTTTGTTCACATGGATTTTCTTTTTCTTTTTACTTTTTAATGAATAATTCTTATATATATATTTAATTATTTCAGTAAAATACTCCATTAAAAAATCGTATAAAATATTATTTAGAAATAAAAATAATATGAGAATGTTATGTCTTTCATAATTCCTTTAAGAGCACCGATTTAACATCTAAGTGCATATATATATATATATATATATTGGAACTTCAAGTATTCTCATGTATGTTTTTATTGATGTCATTGTTCAATAACCATCGATCATAAATCTTAGCTTCAGTGATATATATAAAGAGAAATTTGCATCCATAACGAAAAGGAAACCTAGCGCACGAAAGGCACTACTTTCCACAACTAAACCATGAACTACGCATGGTTAACTTGACTTGAGACTTTGGGTACTTTGATGTAGGGAAAACTTGCTGTATTATTTACAATCTTCACTTTATCAGCTGTCAACTCGACTCGGGCTTGCTCTTTCACTGGTTTTATCGTACGAAGAGCGTCTTATGCTTGCTACACAAATCAAGGAGAATGGGTGACAGGATGTTACAACTTTTAAAATATATCGATGCTTGGCGTTGCCTCTGAGAAGGGGGATCTTGATCATGTGGAGTTAATTGGACTTGCTTCAATAACTATAAACGCAACTTAAGACTGTCAATGAAGCAGAATCACACTTTGCCTAGCTCTTCCTCAGAATGCAGCTTTATGCCTTGTTGTGCAGATAAGGGAGTCCCTTAGTCTCCCTCTACCTGAATTCCCAATACAAAGCCAAATCCCAACGTGGCTGCTGATACATCAACAGCCATGATTTTTTTTATAGAAAAACTCACGTAATAATAGCAATATAATGGATGCTTGGGTGGTAAAAAAACAAAAAGACACCAATGATAAAATAGTTGATTAGATAAAATATTAATGACTTTAAAAATAAAAAATGCTATTGAAAGAAAAATGGCCCTACCTTACATGTATAAGTAGAAAATTTCTGCATCATGATGTTGTATATTACATGTTATCATAACTAAAAATATATTACTGTTCACCGGATATCTTCTTCATGAGTAAAATGAAAAAAAATTCCAACAAAAAATCCTATGGATTAAATGGAAACATCAACATACAAATAAAATAATTAATTAGATGTAAACAGAGATCATAGCCTTTTCAATTCTCCTTGACTCGTGAAGTATAAGATACTCATCCTAAGATAAAATATGTGAAAGAGCAATAATACGGCACGTGTCCCCTCCAAAGAAGTGCCCGAAGTCTCAAGTCTAAGTCAATTGTGCATGCCTCAATGATTGTGGAAAAGTTGTGGCTTTCGTGCACTTCACTCTTGCATTGGGGGATGGAAGAAGGGAGCATATGGATTCCATTTCCATTTGTCACTGAAAACAAGATCTGTGACGAGCATTGGATGATGCCATAAAGGGGAAAAACAGAAATATATATATATATATATATAACATTTTATACAGTTCTCTTAAAGTAATTGCTTAATTATATTATTTTGATTGTATTTTTTAAAAAACATTTTATACGGTTATCTGGTTTTGCTTTAGCAATTGAATAAACATAAGAACTATCACTAAAAAAAAGTGTAATAATTCAAGAAAATTCAGCTGAACAAATAGCATTTTCTTGTGGTTCTTATTCTTCTTTAAAGCTAAAATCAGTGATCGCTTCTTGTCATTTACCTTCGGCGGGTGTTTATGTAGTACATTACTGTTAGACCCTTGAGCTCTAGCCCCGGAGGATGCGCACCACAGGCCGTGCCTCGGGGTAGTGGTGGCGCATAAGCCTGCACGCAAGGATGCGCGGGCAACCAAGTGCATGGTGTTGAGAGAATTGCAAGTCCATGAAGCAGGCAAGTCGGGAGATGGTCACACAAGCGTGCACAAAGGCACTTGTGAAGAGGATGGTCGATCAAAGGCTCGGCAGTGTGCCAAAGGACCAGATTGTGGCAAGGGAGTGTCACAATGCACAAGTCGGTGAATGCGCGGGTGGGCAGTGAGGATGCCCACGAGCAAGGCACGGTGCCAAGATCTAGGAGGCTCATGGAACTTGATACAACCGTGCAAGGGCACTCTAGGAGTGCGCATACCTCAACAGGCCCGGCAGACGCTAAGGGAGGCTCAGCACTTAGCGGCAGGGGAGTTGACGACTTGTGGGGATTGGCTAAGTCCTTGACCAGGCGAGCACTGTTGGACGTGCAATTAGGCGACCGTGATCCTAGGAGGGGGTCAGGGACGTGGACCCTAGAGGGGATGAACCTGGACGACAAGCTCAGCTGGCACCCAGTCAATCCAGGAAAATCCGGGAAGATCCTCCCAGGATATGGCAGGCAATCTGTCATGCAGGCAATCTTGAAGAATCGCAGGAGATTCAACAGGTCAAGATATGATGGAGAGAATCAAGGGATCCTCCCATCTGTTGCCAGGGAAGATTTGCTCAGCTCCTCTATAAAAGGGAGTCGGCCTCATTCAGGAAAAAGGGACCAGAAGAGGTGAAAGACACCAGACTCCAAGCAGAGGCGAGGAGAGCACCAGGAACGACCAGATCAGTCGAGGAACACGACGAGCCCGAGATTCCAAGGGAGTGGAAGTCGAGCAGGGCAGCAACCCGGTGTTCTTGAGGGAAGGCACGAGATGAGTAGGGAGTGCAAGCAGTAAGAGACTGCGAGGCATAGGCTCATGAGGTTGCGTGTAAGTGTTCTGATCTGGGATTGGGTTTTTCGTGTACTTGTAATAGATGTGAATGCGAGTTGCATTTTCCCAATTGTGTTCTTGTGTCACTCAGTGTTGCTTCTTTGGTTCCCTGATCGGTTTGGCCTTGACGGTATGCGCAGTGTGTGTGTGGCTGGTCGACAAACGGCGTGTCGACGCCTAGCGGGGTGCGGAAAAATTTGTGAGCCGCATCGGCCCCGTGACAATTACCATGGCCTTGGGCTTGAGCTCGTACAAGAAGTAGGCTTTGCACCCCGATTTCATGAGGCCCTCTTCGATCAAAATAAGGCTAAAAGGCCCAGAAATAATGTTCTTCGGAGGGATTCTCTTGGCAGCGTAATATAGACTTCTCTCTCTCCATACAAAATAAATTTCTTGGGCCCCCCAATCACCACATGCTCTATTGATGTCACACCTTTGCAATCCTCGGTTCCAAATCCTTGTACCGAAGGGACACGAGAAGAATAAATGGCCCCTGCTCTCTTCCGCCGTGCAGCACAGTTTATTTGCCATACTTGCTCTTTCGAACTCTGTCCCTAGACTTGCAAAAGAGACATTACAAAGGGAATTATTTGGTTTGGATTTTACAAAGTTAAATTGCAGTTGAAGTTTGTCTTATAGGCAGAATTTGAAGATCAACAAATGTCAGTTAGACAACTTATATCAGAAAGATAATTAATAACAATAATTGCGATGATGTTGTGCTCGAATAGGCTCGCAAGCCCACCTAAAGCAATAAATGTTTTTCCACCATCCCTGCAGTAGTATGCACACAAATGCCAGCGCCGACGGATGGATCTTCACATTCATTAATGTCTACATGACAGGATGGGATCCCAAATTAATAGAGTGCAAGTCCCCTTTTTCAAAATATAGACTGTCACCGGTGCAAGATGGGTTTCAACAGCGACTAAAAAATGCTAGGATGAAAGGATAGAGGGAGAGGGGGCAATAGGAAACTTGTCTTACCTATACAACCATTCGTGATATGAAGATTACCAATAAGCCCTTCCGGAAGGAAACGTGGCATCGTTGACATTTTGGCATCTCCTCCAGCTGCAAGATAGCTCTGCTGCAAGCTCTGTATAACCTGGAATTCCCCACTCCAGCACCCCGATCACAATTACTTTATGATTGCGGAATCTACACATTTTGTAACTACAATATTGCACTCTTTCTAAAACATTGCGATAATGTGAAGAATACTCACCACAAACAATACAAGAGTCCCAATCCAAGAATCAGTCAAATTACTAGGATGAAGGATCAAGCAAAATGCCATGGAATTATTGTGGGAAGAATTTTCAAATTGAGAAAATTGGACCCATTCATGTGACAACAATAGATGATGCGACCCAACAACAACAAATGATGCGACCCAACGAGGGGGACATCCATGCAACTCCAAGTCACAGTCCCCAAATTTTGTTGAAATATCACAATCTAATCAGCGTCATCTCTCAATAATATTAAATAAGAAATTCTTCAATACGGCACAGTAAAAGTGTTCCACATCCTAGGACAAGTCAACCATGCACATCCCATCTGTGGGGTTAAGATGTTTGTGTTGCACAATTAGAGTTGTCATTACAGAAAAATAGCAAATACACTTGTTGAATATTCAAGACAATGATTTTCATTCAAATAAAAGGTATTCTGCAAGGAAACACTTGTAGTGATATATATATATATATGCATGTATCTTAACTAGTTATATGTCCTTGTACGAGGGCATAATTATAATGTCAAGGCCAAAAATCAATTGGTAATTTTATATTTGGTAATAGAAAATCAATTGGATAAAAATTGTTTCCAAGAATTCTAAATTAATTCAATAATAACAATTTGATCATATATGATAATTTTTCATTTCTTATCCTATGCAGTACCTGCATAAGAAAAATCCTCGCATATTTATTGATATTGCAATATTTCAAAATAAGATTATGTTAGCTACGTTAAATATTGAATTTATAGTTGATTGGAATGTTAACTCTGTATGTAGATATAATTTAAACCCAATCTTAAGTGGTCTTCGGTTGTCATATAAGTTGTCGCATTTATTGGCGACACATCGAAATCAAATGGCAGAAATGTCCCAGCTTACAAAATTTATCGTTGCTCGATTTTGATCCTGAGCAAGGATGCCAATCACAATTGAATCCAGGCCCATGGCCCGTTTCGATAGAGATACATTTTTCTATTAGAATTTCCGAGGGAGAGATCAACCTCAAACTGGAGAAATGACATATGGAGTAAGAAGTTGAGGGAGAGATGAGAAAGTGGAGGGCAATTGGCCAAGAAGAGGAAAGGAAGCTGGTTGGCTTGCACTCAATGGGATGATACTATTATGTACTCTTAACCCATACATTCCGAAAGTGCGAGGTCAATTGCCGATGCAACTCAACAGGATCAAAAATCCCCTTCTTAGGGCAACACCAAGCATCAATAAATTTCACAAGTTGTAACATCTGATCTTTCTAAGTCATGAAACATAAGATGTCCACCATAAGATAAAATCTGTGAGAGAGCGGTCACTGTTGAGCTGACAACAAAGACACTAAAGAATATAAATATCACGGCACATTTCCCCTACATCGAGGTGCCCAAAATTTCAAGTCAAGTCAACCACGCGTGTCTCATTTGTTATGGAAAGTTGTAGGCTTCATGCACTTGGGGTTCTTGCCGTTGTCAATGCAAATTTCTCTTATATCAACTCTTACTTTGTTCCACTATACTTGTACTAGAAGCCGACTTGGTGCTTTCTAATTGAGTGCTTTTAATTTCTTACATAAATCAATGAAAGTAAGTAACACGGAACGTGTTATTTACGTCCAAGTACACAAAGTCTCAAGTCAAGTCAACCATGTCTATGTCATTGGTCATGGAAACTTATGGTGTCCGTGTACCGAGGGTCCCTTTCGTTATGGTTGCAAACTTCTTTGCCATAAGCTCTTACTTGGGGATTAAAAAAAATGAAGAAGGAAGCAAAAGCATTTTGCTGAGGAATATCCTAGAGAATTTACTTGAAATAATAACAATTTACAATAGCTAATTAATGAAGTCCATGAAGTAGGGGAATATCAATCGAAAAAGAAGGCCCTAATATTTATGATCAGAGCTTCATAGGACATCTAGGGACTCGCCAATCGAGCGGCGGACTTCATGAGCGAAGCTAGCAAGGGAACCGGAACCTCAAAATCAAGAATGCAATCACCCCCACAATAATTGTCATATTGTGTTGGAGTATATCTCCCTTGTGAGACAACGTCAAGAGACCCTAGGAACTCTTTGCTGTATCATAGATGCTTTTGTTGAAGCAACTAAAGAGGATCAAATCCCCATCATTTTCAGGGGTAATACCCATACATACCTCAATAAATTTCATGAGAAGTAACATATCGGTTCCCTGATCTGTGAAACATAAGATATACATTGGAGGATAAAATTTATCAAAGAGTGGAAGAGTCTAGCTAACGGAAGATGGATGGAAGAAACCAAAAAATGACGTGGCAAGTGCATAATTTCCTAGGACCCAATAATAGTTGGTGTGTGACCACTGAGAGAGATGTTCATCCGAAGTGACACCACACACAAATTTTTTTCGTGGTGTCATCGCTTCTTGGTTTTCCTACTCGTTTCTAACCCAAACTCCGATGTCTCAAACACATTTGTCTCCGACACAAGCTTTGTTTTGAAAGGCTTGACTTATGATAGCATGATATATTTTGAAAATTCATTCAGAAAACTAATTGCGATATGTTTTATCAATTTGGGAAATTTGACCATTAAGGTTGCACAACTTTGTTTTTTAACAATATGCATTTGTCCATCATTCTAGAAGAACCCACGGAAGACCAAGTGTATATGATGCACCTAAGTTCCCTGAAATTTAGATTCGGGACTTCCATCCATGCCTTTAAGATGAAGATATCAAGTTTAGGGTTGCTCATGGTTTGACTTAACTCAGGCGCTATACCCTGCTAAACTATAACCATTACATAGCTATCGAATTGAGTTATTTTGAACCGGTTCTATGATTCAGTTAACCGGTTCGAACCATATTTTTTTTAAAAAGATCATAACAAATTACTAAATTAAATATAAACTAATCCAAAACAAAACAAAAACTGTATCGAAACACAAAAAAAAAAAAAGCATAGAAGCAACAAACATAAAATATTAAAATCATAAAAGTTTTACTTAAAGATAAATTAAATATACAAGATTAAAACTAGTGGACCTATTTAGAATGAAGTTTAGTATGAAGTGGTATAAAAAAATACCATACATTAGTAAAAGAGATTATATCTAACTATTTTTTAATTTTTAAAAATGTTTATGATATATTTATATTTTATTTTTAATATATTTACAATATTTACAATATTTTTTTAAAAAATATGGTTCGACTATTCGAACCGGTCAACTGAACCGTTTGAACTTAATAACTAATTGCATCGCTTTATCTTAAAAAATCACACATAACATCTGAAGGAGACACTTTGTCGGTAAGCTGACAAAATGTAAAAAGTTATGTTCAAGGTTCAAAACTTTTCAGGGTCAATATTGGGGATTTTTTTGCAAACCCTAGGCTGTACAATACATACAAGAAAATAAGCTCATTCTGAACTAGTTTTCATGTTCCGTTCGATTTGATTTATGGTTCGATCTGATTCTTCGATTATCTTTATGCAATGCTAATTGAGTTTGAATAATGTCCAAAAATTGAACAGAGTGGAATCCATATGAGAGGAATCAACCAAAATGCCATAATGATTATGTCGGGGGAATCGAAATAGCATGGGGTTATTAAGGGGAAGAATTTTCAAGCTAAAGAAATTGGGGGCTAGACAAAGGGGAAATTCCTTTCTGTTTTCCTATGACTTTTTTTGGTCAAGCAATAAAATCTGTTAAAGAACTGCTAAAGTTGATGTGATGACTTATAAATCAATTAAAGTAAATAACACAATACATTTCACCTATGTTGAAGCGCTCAAAGTCTCAAGTCAAGTCAACCATGCCTACTTCATTGCAGGGATCAAATCCCCCTCATTTTCAGGGGTAATACCCATACATGCCTCAATAAATTTCACGAGAAGTAACATATCGATTCCCTGATCTGTGAAACATAAGAGATACATTGGAGGACAAAATTTATCAAAGAGTGGAAGAGTCTAGCTAATGAAAGATGGATGGAAGAAACTAAAAAATGACCCGGCAAGTGCATAATTTCCTAGGACCCATAACAGTTGGTGTATGACTACTAAGAGAGACGTTCATCCAAAGTGACTCCACACACAAATTTCTTCATGGTGTCATTGCTTCTTGGTTTTTCTACTCGTTTCTAACCCAAACTCCGATGTCTCAAACACATTTGTCTCCGACACAAGCTTTGTTTTGAAAGACTTGACTTATGATAGCATGATATATTCTGAAAATTCATTTAGAAAACTAATTGTGGTAAGTTTTATCAATTTAGGAATTTTGACCATTACATAGCTATCGAACTGAATTATTTTGAACTGGTTCTATGATTCGATTAACCGTTTGAATCATTTTTTTAAATCATAAAAAATTAACAAATTAAATATAAACTAAACCAAAACCAAATAAAAACTATATCGAAGCACAAAAAAAATAAAAAGCATTGAAGCAACAAACATAAAAATATTAAAATCATCAAAAATTTTACTTAAAGATAAATTAAACATACAAGATTAAAACTAGTGGACCTATTTAGAATGAAGTTTAGTATGAAGTGGTATAAAAAATACTATACAATAGTAAAAGAGCCTATATCTAACTATTTTTTAATTTTTTAAAAATGTTTATGATATATTTATATTTTATTTTTACTATATTTACAATATTTTATATATGTTTTAAAAAAATTGGTTCGATTGTTCGAACTGGTCAACCAAACCATTTGAACTTAATAACTAACTACATTGCTTTATCTTAAAAAATCACACTATAACATCAAAAGGGGACAGTTTGCTAGTAAGTTGACAAAATGTATTAAGTTAGGTTCAAGGTTCAAAACTTTCGGGGTTAATATCTAGGGATTTTTTTATAGACCTTAGGCTGTACAATACATACGAGAAAATAACCTCATTCTGAACTAGTTTTTAGGTTCGGTTCGATTTGATTTATGGTTTGATCCGATTCTTCGATTATCTTTATGCAATGCTAATCAAGTTTCAATAAAGTCCAAAAATTGAACAGAGTGGAATCCATGTGTGAGGAATCAACCAAAATGCCATAATGATTATGTCGGGGGAATCGAAATTGCATGGGGTCATTAAGGGGAAGAATTTTCAAGGTAAAGAAATTGGGGGCCAGACAAAGGGGAAATTCCTTTCTGTTTTCCTAAACGATAAAATCCGTGAAAGAGCTACTAAAGTTGATGTGATGAATTATAAATCAATTAAAGTAAATAACACAGCATGTTTCACCTAGGTCGAAGGGCTCAAAGTCTCAAGTCAAGTTAACTATGCCGGCTTCATTGGTAATGGAAGCTTGTACACAGTAGGTTTTCCAAAGCAGTTCATGGACCTGAGGTTGATTATGCAAAACACCAAGCATTGACAAGTTTTATGCAAGTTGTACCGTCTTGGCTCAGGCGTAGTTTGTGGCAGAGCATACAGTCAAGTCTGATGGCTGATAGATGGAAGAAAGTAAGAGAATATGGCACGGTGTCTCCAAATTGCAGTGTCCAATTAACACTTGGGTTGATATCATTGGTTATGCCCCTGTGTGGAAAATTATAGTCTTCGTCCACGGGGTGGGGGGGTCCTTTTCGCTATGGATGTAGACAATTCTCTGCTATTGCTGGGAAGAGGAAGCAAAAGCATTTCACCTATCATGGAAATTGAAGATATAAGAAAATTCAGCTGAGAATCTGTCAGATCGGTCCCACTGCACAATTGCTTTCATATCAAGACAATTCAGTGATTCTTCCTTGGAGCCGTAAGGTCTATATAAATAAGTTTTACTACCCATTGATTCTTCAGCTAATTTTCTCACAGTTCGAAGTATAGGAACAAGAACGATGGCCAAGCAAAATTTTGAGATCCCACTATTTCTGTGTTCCTCACTACTGCTGTCTATTACATCAGTGGCTGTAGCATCCCCGTACCCGAGCTACCCTCTCCAAAAGACCAGTAATTGCCAGGATAGATGTGGCAATATATCCATTCCATATCCCTTCGGCATCGGTGCTAACTGCTTCAAGGACGAGCAGTACGAGATTCTCTGTTCCAACGATAGTATCCCCCGATTGAAGGAGCTTGGCTTGCAGGTTCTCAACATATCTGTGCCTCCCAATTATCATTTTGGATTCTATTCCACAATTACAGTCAATTACCCGGTAGTATATTCGAACACAACCTGTGCACCTGCACAATATTATAGGGGTCCCCAGCAAGAGACCTTTTACGGGAGCCCATTTTACTTCTCCCGGATCTACAATATTTTTGTTGCAGTGGGGTGCGAAAAGCATGTTAGGCTGAAGGGCTCGAATCATTCCTATGTTGGATGCAGTACTGAGTGCTCTACAAGTACTACAAGTCATTATAGTTCTTGCAATGGCTCTGACTGTTGCCAGTCCACGCTCCCTCCTGGTCTTCAAAGCTTGAGCATCGAATTTGAGGGAAATAAAAGTTTGGGGACCAACGAAGGACATCAAGACTGCCATTTTGCGTTCCTTGTAAATTCTACGTGGTTCGAGCCTAACTTGACAGATCTGTATGCCATCCGTGATGGGGGTTATGTTCCAGTGGTGCTGGAATGGGGAGTACTTGATGCTGCTTTCCCTACATCGATCGGATTAAAGAACGTCAGCAGTCAGTCTGATTATTATTATTATTATTATTCTCAGAGCGTAGACTGCGAGCAGACGTCCATCAACGTGAACACTACCACATTTATCTACTGTTATTGTTTCAGTGGCTTCTACGGCAACCCATATATAGAGGACGGATGCAAAGGTATGCCCAATATATATATATATAATACTGAATTTTAATTTCCCATGCATTTCTTACCTTATCTGAAACAGGATGCACAATTAGAATATGTGTGCACTTACAATATACATGTAAAATTATATATCTAACAAAATAGGTACATCGTACACGTTCGTGTAATATATTTACGTGTGAGGAATAAATAGTCTATATTTGCAAATTAGAATGTGTATTTATATTTTGTTCTTTTACGTAATGAAATTAAAAATGCATGGTATTTTACTCTATCCCAAAAAAGGAATTCCTACATTTGTTCTTTATTATTTTCATAAATCATTAAATAATTGAGATATTGAATGGAAACCTTCTAAACCAAATCTCTTGGACCCTTTTTGATGCATAAAAATGGAATTGGAATTAGAGAGGAATGTTTTTATAATGGAACGGAATCAGAATGAGTAGTCAATATAGCATTCCTATGTTCGGTAATATATTTACCATGGAAAGAAATGCTTTTTATATATTTTTTTATTTTTTATTTTCAATTTGTTTTCTAAAAATTTGTAATTTTTGGCCTCCCCATGAACTTTGTAAGAGATGAAAAACCTGTCGATCTAATGGAGTGAAGGTTATTCTTGCATACCAAACAAAGTTAAATCAGATTCAAAGAGAAACGTTAAATTATCTTTGAGAAACAATTTCAAAATTAAGTGTATTATGTGTTGTCGTTATCGATGGGTTGATTTAACTAACCGAGGATCCGGCCACAGGAGGAACGTCAAAGGCGGATGATTTAATTGGGGCCCTAATGTCAATATCATCAATGAGATGTGCATCCGATTTCTCTTTTCCCTTCAAATACATCAATCTCGTTTGCATGGTTAGGATTTCAATTGACTCCGCTATGTCGGACATTTCTCACCAAAAAACCATATTTATTTGTTAGAATTTTAATTTAATGCGTTAAATTAGTATTTTTTGCATTTTTTTGTTTGGTTTGCACCACGAAATATCTTCGGACCAACTGAAGCGCACCTCGGGACTAATCTGTAGTCAAGCTGGGATCCCCAAAAAAATTCCCATAAACTCTTTTAACCTGGGATTCAACCCTTGGATCTCCTATTTGAGAACCTATTGAAAGAACTATTAGTCCAACCCCAAGTTGGTATTTTTGCATTTCTAATCTTGCACTCTCCATTTTACAGATATCAATGAATGCGAAATCCCACCTTATGATGGAAGCAAGAGATGCAATGGTCTACATACATGCAAGAATACACGAGGAAGTTATCACTGCGTAAGAACAAATCTAAACATTATCATAGGTATGATCCAAGTTAAATACTGTAACTATCTTTGTAAAATGGTCTTAAATTACATTGAATTGAAAGATCAACTACAAGTTCAATCTCACTTAACCATCGCTTTCATAGCACTCAAGTGATCAAGTCCAATTCTTGCAATAATACATAAGCTACTAGTAATTGATTTTGGTCTATGCTTCCTATCTTCCTTGAGATACAGGCGTTTGCTCTAGCTTTGGGCCACTTCTCTTGATTTTCCTGGCATGGTGCACATACAAACTTATCAAGAAAAGGAGAGAGGCCAAGCTCAAGGCCAATTTCTTCAAACGAAATGGGGGTCTTATTCTGCAAAAGCACCTGTCTTCACCAGAAGGTAATGTCGAAAGAGGTAGATTATTCAATTGCAAGGAGTTGGAGATCGCTACCGATCACTTTAACAAGGATAGGATTCTCGGAAAGGGTGGGCAAGGCACCGTCTACAAAGGGATGCTAGGTGATGGAAGAATAGTTGCAATCAAGAAATCTTTAACAGTAGATGAGGAGGATGTTGAACCCTTCATCAATGAAGTCATCATCCTCTCGCAAATCAATCACAGAAATGTGGTAAAATTGTTGGGGTGCTGCTTAGAGAGTGAAGTTCCTCTTCTTGTGTATGAGTTCATTCCAAATGGGACTCTTTATCAATATCTCCATGACCAAGAATTCCCCGTTTCATGGGAGGACCGCCTACGAATCGCCATGGAAATTGCAGGTGCCCTCTTCTACTTGCACTCTTCAGCATCCATCCCCATTTACCACCGTGACATCAAGTCTTCAAACATACTCCTAGATGAGAAGTACCGAGCAAAAATTGCTGATTTTGGGGCTTCAAGATCAGTTGCCCTTGATCAAACTCATGTGACTACAGTGGTTCAAGGAACCTTTGGGTACCTAGACCCTGAGTACTTTCAATCAAGCCAGTTTACTGATAAAAGCGATGTTTATAGTTTTGGGGTTGTTCTCGTTGAGCTCCTGACTGGGCAAAAGCCGGTGTCTTCGTTGCTAGCAAATGAGGGAAGAAGCCTGGCAACATTCTTCATTACTTCAATCAAGGAGAATCGGCTTTTTGATATACTTGATGCTCATGTTCTAGGCCAAGGCAAAGAGGAAGCGATCACTGTAGTTGCAAACCTTGCAAAAAGGTGCTTAAACCTGAAAGGGAGGAAGAGACCTGCAATGAAGGAAGTAGTGATGGAATTGGAAGGCATACGGAACCCAGTGCTACGAACTTCCAGGGTCGAGGAAGATCAAGAAATTGAGGGTGATCACATAAAGTCTGAGATATCTGGTCAGGTCGCTGCTTTCTCTACACTTGGAAGATCTCAGAAGGATGTTGATATAATTTCTTTGTCAGATGCTCATCCTCTGTTACCTAGTGGAACATGGTGACTGATAGTCTTTTACTCCTATTCTTGTAATTTCTCTCGCTACATGTACTGTTGCATACTATATTTTCTGTGTAGGATTAAGTAATAAGGTGTAATCCTAATAAGGTGTTTGTCACTCTTTTGTTCTGATAGAATTTGAAATGTAATAGGTAATGAACAGTTTAGAATTTAGGGAGTACAAACTTTAATTCTAATGTATAAGAATGTTTGGATATTTACTTCGTCCCAAACATATTCATGTTCAACAAGGAATTACTAGAAATTATCGAGTTTCTCGATATATCAAGATACCTGCTTTGCTACGGACGCTTTTCTCCAGTGACCTTCGTTTTACCCGACTATTATGTTCCAGACAATATATATATATATATATGCTGAATTTGTACCGAGAGGTCCACCATATCCTCTGGGTACCAGAATGTTGCCTCACCGCTCGGAACAATTGGGTTGGTGTCGGTAATCACACCGAGCTAATCCAACGTCCTGGACATGAGCGCTCACCTTTAAGAGGTCATCTGTACAAGAGAAGAAAAAGGATTTTCATTGCCGCACGACTCTCTTGATGAGTGGACGTATCGATGAAACAAGGCTCATGCGATCTCTCGACAACCCTATCTACTGCAGACATTATGTACGAATCGAGCGGATTCCCCATTCATAACGAGGTACTGAGAAGATAAAAGTGAGAAAGGAGCAGATGGTCGACGGAGATCCCACTTGGTGAGCTACAAAAGGGTAAAGGCCACTCGAAATTTACCGGCGATCGAGTGATTACGTCTTCATGGAAGCCTAAAATTCGACGTCTCGGTGATCAGGATGCTGTAATTATACGGATAATGGTGTTTAAAATGATTATTTTTCTATAGGGTAAATAGTATCATGATATCAATTTCTAGATAAGTTATAGTTAGTGATACATATATGAATTATATATAATATGGAAAATTCCAAGTACTGACCCAAGAAAAATTAAATATTATATATGGGTTCCGTCTCCTGTGTATGTACGTACATAGAAGAACTGAGCTGTAGCAAGAACCTAAAAAGGATTCCAGTAATTTATTCACTCGAGTTTTCTTGCACATAATCTAGCTTCTAAAAGCCCATCGGTTTCGAGTTGAACTTGATATCTGATTACAGGCCACTGTCCGTCCGACACCTTGGAAGGTTAACAGCTGGTCCCTCTGTTGCCTCCTTCCCCCTCTCAATCATTTTCAGTGACTAGAAAAGGGATCCATGATTTCTAATCCTTTGAAACGAGGAACACTATAACGTTGCCATGGAAAAAACTGCGAAGAACCGCAGGCAGGGCAGGGTACCTTAAAGTCAGCTACCAAATGTGAATTGTATGACTCCCATACTCGGAGGAAACTCCTCTTCCTGATTTATTTTGCTAATCCTAATTTTATAATTCAACTCAACGATGCCTTTCTCAACCTAGCTGTAGAAATTATTGCAAGTTATACATTTGTATTTTTCATTGAAAAATAACAAATCTATATTATGCTACTTACCTCATTTTTCTCATTCGATTATTCTTATTCATATTTTTTTTGTAACCTTTAGAATTCCGTTGATGTCCAATTAATTTATATCCAACCATATCCAACTAGGGTTAAAGTTATCTAAATTATTAACTTTTTTCTTTTTTTTAATCATCAATTGCTTTATAATTTAAATGTGTAAATAAGTCGAGTTTTATTTTCTTTATTCAATTATATAGAGGTAAATATGTTGAGAAATAAAATTTCATATAAAAAAATAAGTAAAAAGATTATTATATATAAGGGATTGAATATTATTATTTTACTAGTTTGAAATTTTGAATTAAATATAAATTTATCGATTTTATAAGTTTAAAATATAGGATGTAAAAAATAAAGAGAACGCCACAATTGATCCTTGCATATGCAAAAAGGTTAAGTCCATGAGGGTTCTTAAATAGAAATCAACCTTCATTTCCTGGTCCACAAAGCCAGTTGTCACAAGTTGATTTTTCTATATTAGTTTTGTAGTCAGCTTCACTGTACGCCAATTGCAGTCGTGGTCGGTCAAACTCGTGCTAGATGAGCATCATATAAATGTATTGATCATTTGGGACGAAGTTATCATCATCATTAGGTGATTATTAAAATAATAAGGTTTTATCTTATTAGTAGGTAAATCTGTATCGGATCTAACACATTCAACGCTCAATATAATGTCCGAGCCAATGATCTCGAAACTATCCACGGTGCTGATTAGCTCAAGAGCCATGAACCTTGGCTTGAATTTCAATTCTTCCTTCCAATCAATTCATTCGCAAAGTGAGATACATTATGAAAATTTTGAAACTTGCAAGCAACATGGCATTTCAATGACTAAATGGAAAGATTATAAAAAGCTCGAGTATAAGCTCAGCATGACTCTAGCACTAAATCAGCAACAGGAGTGTAAATATAGCTTTATTAACAACGATGCATCTACGATACCGATCGCCTGCATCAGTGGACGTGACCTCTCGATTAACCAGTTCGTCGATGTGTGTTTGTGTCTGAAACGTGATCCAAATCAGATCGGGAAAGAAAAGCTTCTTCCCCACCCACTTTCCTTCGATATCCTCTTCACCATCTGCTTGAAGTATCCCGGGTCGTACCGGATCTTAATCGGCCCCTGGTGGCTGTATCTGAACTCGTCCGCCAGCATCTCCTGCAGCTCGACAATTCAGGGGTGCCCGACGATCTTGGTGGGTATTCCCAGCCTCTCCATCGACTTGTCGTCCTTCCCCACCATCACAGGGATGTAGCCCTTCCGAGACCGGTCCAATCGTCATGGCAGCACTCATCGCCCAACTTCGCGTACGATTGAGAAGAATGAACCATTCTTGGGAGATCTTCCTTTTCGCTTAGTCTGCTACAAGAATTAATTCATCTGTCAGATCGATAGGTCCAAGAGGCTTGCGTTTTGTCGCGTGCATGGTCATATATATATATACATACTATTGACTGTACAATGGATAGACAGAAATATTGCTTCTACCCAAAAATTGGAGCAAATTAATAGTAACTGTAGCAAACCATACTCAAGTCTTATCGTTGAATATTCATGCAATCTTGACTTTCGTTTTTCCTTATTTTGAATTTCGTTTCTCTTAAGTCTTACATACAGCCCCGTTCGTACTCCAGGGTCCTTCCGAAGAAACCATACTCAAGTAGTGTCGACCAAAATTCTATTGGGCATGCGATCGAAATTGTACAGTGCTCCTTCCTACCGTTGGATAAGGATCTTGGAATTGCATTTTACTCCACATCTAACAACCGAATTGGAACAGGTTTACAGTGTTGGACGAATTAAGTGAGAATTATAGTTCTAGTGATAATCTCAACTAATTCACATCAATACGTATCTACCATTCCTATCCATATAATGTATCTTTTAATACGGGCTTCTAATTTTTCCCTCTTATTTTATGTACGGAACGCGCCATGCCAATTAATTTCCCTGATAATAAATATAGTATGTGTGCGTATACGGTCCATGGACGGTCAAGTTCACATAAGCTATCAAGAGAACTGGAGAGTTAGAAATATATGTAATATATTTTATATGTGAAACCTATCATTGAACAAATTGAATGGTATATGCACCTCAAGTAAGTCAAATCAATTGACGGCTCATTAATTCCTAATATTTGATGGCATATATTTGTAGATGGTTATATCAATGTGCAGTCTCCTCCCTCCGCACGGCTACCTCTCAGTTGAGTACTCTCTCAAAGTTTGTAAACAGGCCCAACCATTAATATTAGTGGATGGCCGAGCGATTATGGACTCCATGGCCCAAGGCTGGTGTGCCAATCGGGTCAAGATGATGAACGGTTGGGCATTCGGGTCGGATCAGATCACTGGGTGAGATGCCGAAACATGGAAACGTCCGCAGTACGGAAGCTCCTGCTTGCCCACTGCAGCTACAAAGTCCATGGCATTGCCCGTCTTAGTTTTTAATTAAAGAATGAAGGGAAAAAGATCGCGAAACCTCTGCATCTCATCCGAATAAGCTGACTTATCCATTTCAGCGAGCAAGGCCTTTCTTGGGTCTATGTGGGGATAAAGCTTCATCATGATCAGCAGTGGCGATTCCCCGGTCAGTTTTTGCTCTGTCTCCCCTACTTGTTGCGTGAAATCTATTTTACATGTGTCGATTTGAGAAATGCGAACATGGGTTTCTTAAATTTCGAGGAAACTCGCTGTGCAGCAGCAGCTGAGAGCTGCAGATATCGAGAGCAGCTTGGAGCAGATCAAACGGCGGTTGACCTCTGCTTCCGGGAAGACCTTGCTGCAGGGTCCCCTTCTCAAGCGGTCCCACGTTGTACCTCTCTCTCTCTCTCTCGATTTCTGATGAGCTCTTTCCTATCTTGAACATATTGCCAATCCATGTCTAGACTATGACCGCTGACCCTGTCCCTCACTGTTAAACCAACTACACGGTGTAGATCGTTTCCTTGATTCGTATTCAAAAGGTACTTGTGATGACAGATCAGGGGATAAAAAGTAAACCTTTTCTGCATCAAATTACAAATTTGGATTGGCATCTGAACAATGGGGAGTGCTGAAACCACATTATGGGTTCCATCTTAAAAGGCTTGTGCTATTGGGATAAGGGAAGTTGTAAAGTCGATGCTTAGTTTTTTGGTGCTGTAGCTGATAAATGAATGCTCAGAAGGGGAACTTGCGAAAGGTCCTGAATATCTGTCAGCTGGGAGTTTCATTTATTTGAATGTGATCTCTTTTATTCATGTGAAGAGCCTTTTATTCAGTAGGTGGGAAGGGAAAAGAAATGATTTTCAATTTATCCATGCTGAAGCCAATGTGTCTGTTCACCACATCTTAAAAAGTTGAATCTAGTGGCATTGGCTATGGTGAATTACTTGGTTTTGTACTCCTGACAGTTGAGGAAGTGGAATGAGCGGTGGGTGATCCTAGATCCTACCACTGGGAGAATGGAATACAAGTAAGTAGTGTCACATTTAAGTTTTTTTCTACAATTGCTGAATCGCTTTGTCCTTTTTTTTTCACTTCTCTCTTATGTGCTCTCCATGATAGGGTTAGGAGAAACGAGCCAACAGCCAGAGGAATTGTTGAATTTGATGACAATAGCACTATTGCTCTATCTTCAGTAAACTTTCAGTAAGTTCAGTAACTTAGAACTTCTTCGCAGTTGTCTGTCTGATTTTAAATTTGCCCAAATGGTTGCTGATTCAGTTTTCTTTTATGTTTCAGCGGGTTGCCAAAGTACGATGGCTGCTGCTTCTGTATCCTTATCATCCTGCTTGCTTTCTTGTTCTTTCAGCGATTGCAGCATTGTGTTTTTTTACTTCTTGCAAAAGGTATGCTTCTTGACATTGCTTGTTTCAGATATTCGAACCTCATCAAAGAAAGATTACCTTTTCGTTGCTGAAACTTCTGGTGCTGCGAGAGCTTGGGTATCAACTCTGCAGTAAGTCGTGATAAACTCAACCTTCCTTCTCTTATAGTCTGTTGCCTCAACTTATTGGCATAGGGGATAGAGATTTGCATGCATATAATAACTCAAATATCAAGGAGTTACTGAGAGCTTAAAGTAGAACCTCATGCAAATACCATGTGAAGAGACAGATCCAGCACTTGTTCTAACCAACTTCTTGACATTGTACTGAGCCATCTTCATTCCTTCACCACCATATGGTCAGGGCAACACAGTTGGTTCTAATAGCGCATAAAGAATCTGTCATTGCCTTAAGCAGCAACAGAACTGCCAAGTTGGGAATGGTGGCAGCTGCACTTTCTTCTGCTATTTCCACAGCAATTGAGTGTTCCAAGGAAATTGAAGCATCAATGCAAATTTCCATGAGAAATGCACTTGAAGAGACAACAAGTACGATATTTGATGGTCCTATGGATGATTTCATGATTATGAAGGTACAGTAGCAAATGATTTTGCGACTGAAATGGTTCTGTCTTCGAGTTACATTTTTAGAGTCTATTTGCAGGAGACATTACAAGTTAAGGATGTGGAACTGCAAAATTTGGCTCGGGACATGCGAGCAAAGAACTCAACTATTATTGATCTAGCTGGAAAGCTGTCAGCTACTACTGAAGCTGCCAAATCGGTGGCATCTGCAGTCCATGCAGTAGACCAAGAACAGAAAATTGCTTTTGCGGAAATTGAGAGGTTAACCAAGGATTACGAGAAGCAATTGAATTTTTATAAGCTAAAGGTAGTTCGAGACTTGGAAATTCAACTAAGATGGTTTATTGGCTCCCATGACTCTTGCTATATGTTGATGATGTTAATACTATTTATGCACAGCTCAAAGAATCGGAAGAGAAGGCATTGGCCCTTGATAGAGAAAGACAAGAACTGATTAAGCAGAGAGGTGCTGCTCTTCAGGAGGCAGAGTTGTGGCGCTTTGAACTTGAAAAAACGAGAGAGCATGCAAATGCACTAGAGGCACAGCAGATGGAGTCAGATAATATTAAGGACCAGCATGAGTTCATAGTTGGAGAAGGAAAAGCTGCTTACGGGAGTGGTATAGCTGCTGTCGGCCAAGATGCTTGTGACAGCGATCACGAGCGTAGAGTTAAATTCGCAAGCCTAAAAGATTTGTCAATGAATGAGCATTGAATCTTCTTCGACTACATGGACGTTTTGACTGAACTGTTAACCTTTTCTTCCGTTACAGACGTGTATCTATAGACTGCAAAGAAATTTCAAAGCTGTATAAAAGTTGTATGCATTCAAGAAGACCGTTTCAATACTTCTTATCATCAGCCAGCAAGTCAAGTCAACTGCGATCTTGGAACTCAGCTCTCACCTGCCAACTGCGTTTCATCCATGAATCTGCAGAGCTAGGATTAAACTATATTTATTCATGTGAAGATAACTTCTTGAACATGCTAACAGCAAAAAATTCGTACTTCCTTCTAGGGTAGCGACGGCATATGGAATCGGTATACTATTTGCAGAAAAAAGGCATCTTGCACTGGCATCAAAATTTCGTATGACGGTACATCTCAGACAGACGAATTCTATTGTGTTTAACATAGCATAGGACATCGGATGATAAAATAGTTCCTCAGACACCTATCTGCAAATCAAGACCATAAACCTGAGACAAATTGATGGTTCCCCGCCGTTCCATAACTAATCTCCAGTTCATCGCATAATTCCCCATTTGCGAAGAAATCCTGATCTCCATTCACATCCCAGGAGCTCATGTAAGATTCAGAGTTCGATCGTTCTCTAGACCAGCAGTACTTTTGTTCATCAGTCATGGGTTCTCCATCGATCCATGGGGTAATAACAGAGCCCCCAAAGCTGAGGTAGTGCTCCCCGTAGTTGGAGCCAAAGCTGCAAGATTTAGACCTAAAATCCGTTGTGGTGCTGATGATTGTCTGCTTGGTCGCATCGGGCCTTTTGTCTTTCCACTCTGGGACATTTTTTTTCGAAGGTGTCGGTGCTCGTTTCAAAATTCTGCAGAGGGTCCAAACTTCCTGCAAAATTCAAACCACGAAATAGCTTTGCTCATCTTCAAGAGATGAATTTGAAGTTGGATATTTGAATTTTAAGTAATTTGAAGCAAAAGAGTTAACTGTAATATATGCGAGTTGATGTCGCACTGCCTATGCAATCTGAATGTCTGCCACAAAGTAAAACGCTCAAAGCATGGCCTGATTCGGGGTCAATGCTACCACCACATGATTGACATGTCGAAATTCACATGTCATGGATCAAAGTCAACCATTCAATATGTATTACCACTTCAACGGTGTCTGAAAAATTATGAAATAGATGTTTGCCGCATGATCACTTCACATGAACGTCTCTTGCTGTATGGAAGAACTTTCTCTGGAGGAGAAAACTCATGCTGTAATCATCGCCTCCATGCTCTCACTGGGATTCACCAATGCGTGCATGATCTAACGCTTTGGGTACACAACTACGATTCATCTTTTCCCTTAAACTAATACTTCATTTTGTATAAAGTAAAGACGACGTAAACTTAATTAGCTTATGTAATTGCGGGGTCTTGAAGGGAGTTGCTAGAGAAAGAACCAGCGAAACTTGTGAATAGATGAATTTGAATATGTGCTTACGGCTTCTTGATCATCATCAATGATTGATCTTTTGCTGGGCAAATTGCCAATCTTTCCCTTTGGTGGCAGACGGAACTCGTGCATCATCCAATCGGTTTTCGTGCCTTTGCCAGCTCTTCCACGGTAGTAGACAAGGGACTTCTTGAGCCCGACGCATTCATGGGAATCTTTGGTTGAGTACACAGGCTTGTCGATGCCTGTGGCTTTCCAAAATCCCGATCCCGTCACCCTGTTCGGTCTCACGCTGTTCTTGTACTTCCTCCCTCTCATGCAAAAGAAGTACCATTCTTGGTTGTCCATGCTATCGACTTCTGAGTTTTCATCACAAATTAAACGAAGGTTATGCTATGGAGCATCAATAGAATCTAGTGCAAGGTGATTGGATGGCACGGTTTGCTACAACGACAAAACACTTGTGCACATTCCTCGCAACGCAGCCATGAAATTGATGCTCGAAAGACTGGTCATAGTTTCATGAAATAGGCAAACCCTATTATGTGATACAATACTGCCGAAAATGGGATTGATATAAGCATGCATAACTAGCCAAGTTGCTAACGTAGTGAAGCCACTTACTGAATCTCCTCTCTCTTTGAAAGACATGAATCATAAACAACTCATAGGAACAATCTGCCTAAAAGCAAGAATACCAAGCACGCTACTTATTATTTGAGGAAAAGCTTACTTGGGAGATCCCAGGGATCACATTTGTAGATATCGATATGCTTGATGAGCTGGTCTATGTGAAGGAGCTTGCCCTCGGCCTTCCTACGCAAATAAAATCCTAGAAGCTCTTCATCCGTCGGATAAAACCTGAACCCGGGTAGCACAACATCTTCTTCCTCTTCCTTCTTACTGGCATGCAAGCAACTGGCCATCTCCGTTTCCGATCTAACCCTCTACCTTGCTCAAGGTGGTCTCGTTCTTGAAGTAGGAGCTTCATATACAAGCACAGATAAGACTGTGTGTGGTGAGGCTCTGGTCAAGGATCGAATATTATTATATTATATATACATGGGCATATGAAGACCAACATGTTACAGTTATTCATCCAGAGAGTCATTGATCCCGTCTTGTGCGTGATGATGATGTCATTTATGGAGAATCCATCACATTGACCGAGTAAGAGCTGAGGTCCTAATGTCATCAGCCAGAATAGTGAAGTCATTGTGCTAGTCCAAAATAGCGGCGATAACGCTTGACTTTTTCCGGGCAAAAGAACCTAGAAAGAAGTCAGAAATTCAACCTATTCATATCAGATAATTATGATGGCACAATTGGGCCCGACAGAAAATTTTGACTAACACGCTGGTTGAGCATGATTACGGGACTCCCAATACAAATTTATGCCGAGAGTTTCTTCTATGAATATACACTTAAGGCACATGGACCAGAACTTCTTAATCTCAAGTTATGAGAACGCTTACCGTGTGTGTCTTCCCGAGTGAGGTTTTGGTTGAATAAAGCTCCAATATGTAATCATGGGGCTCTTACGACAGCTGGTAAACTGCACTATCAGCAAATTTCACGTGCAGTGCAGGATTCGGGTCCTATTGAAACGGAATAGTTCATGGTGTCGCTCGAGAGAATAAAAAAAAAAAACAACTTCTCGGATAAGTCTTTCGAATATTTACGTATATCCCAAAACATATGCGTGGTTTCTACAGTCTGTTCGAGACGAGATTATATACATTTGGATAGAGCATACGCCATGTTACTTGAGAATTTTCGAGGGATGCTATATTGTAATTTACCCGAGTTCGTTGACTGCCTAAATTCACAAGGAAACCTGTACTAAGAGCTGTTCATCATAGATACATACATACATATATAAATATAACACACATTTAAGTCTAGATTGTTCATTGTCTCCCCTAACCATATCACAAGAGAATATAAATAAAATTACTGCAGACAGATAAACAAACTATCCAGCACATCAGCAACGGGCCAAATTGGAGTTGCAGCAAAGAAACAAATGAGCTTATTGTACATGAGCTAGGAGTCACACGCATACACATCGCTAAAGAATTCGATCGGTCCTTCTGCATGTTATTCTAGGTAAAGAGATGAGAGGACCATTAAAAAGCTTATCGTATAGATGACGCACTTGGAACGTCCATTTAGGTGCGGAATACTGCAGCATAAAAAAAAAAAATCAGAACATCAGTACTGCAGAAAACAGGGCTAGGAGTAACATCAAAGGCAGTTGCTGAACAACTCTGAAATGTTCTAGAGAGTCTGCAAAGAATTTCTCTTGGCTGACTGAGCTGGCTCTTTGTGGTCCGCGTCCATGGAAATCAACTCATCCACGCCCAACCCAACAATGGAAAGCTTTTAAAAAAATATACACACATAATAATGGAAAGAGGCTGCAAGGACAGTTTTAGTCTAACAAGCAGGGAGGACAAACATTGCCGAGGAATTTCACTCTCTTATTAGATCGTGAAGGATATTAGGATTACCGTCAAATCCACGTAAAATGGCCATATCTTGAGCATGAATATTTCAAGATCCAAACTGTAAAATTCCAAGTAATATCATCTCATATTATAATATTTTTGAGCTGAAATCTTGCAATCATAATGTATAGCTTAGATTTTATATGAAAGAATCCAAACTTTGCACCCAGTCAAATCCCAATCTAGATATAATTGTAATTATGGCACTGTTGCAGACAAAGTCCAAGGCTGTTGGCTTGACTGCGCGGGCCACCGCCAAATGTGAGTCAAAGTCTTTGGAATTGAAAACAAGCTAGAAGTGAACGAACATTTACCGATAGCTTTCAGTAATAGTCAAAACTTTACAGTGGTCCGATTAATGTAAGCGGTGGATCTTCTAGAATTGGTCAAGAACTGAACCCATTGTTGGCACACATGTTTGAAGGTCATTTCTTCTTACGAGCATCGCCTTAAAAAACAATTGGCAGGGCTGCTTTATCCGATAACAATGCCTCTGAGGTCACTATTGGAAGAACATTGTCCACCCTTCATTGCTGGAGGTTCTACTTGCGGACTACAGAAAATGGTAAGTACGGGGGTCATGAAGATGCATGAAGTATCCCGGTTATGAACTGCATTTTAAAGCTATTCACATTTAAGCTAAGATGGTGCACGATTTTCTATGTTGGAAAGCAACTATAGCAGTCTCTCCGCTTTGAAGCATCAGAAATTCTAACAAGAAAAAGTTCTCTGATGGCCTTTTAAGATCTAACACATACCGGCTGAATGCAAATGCACCAACTCGACCAAGCAACCTTTTGAACATAAATCCTTGGAATAGCAGAAATGAATTTTCACGGGAAGAAGGAACTAGTCAGGTGCAAGAAGTGTGTGCAGTAAATATGAAAATAAAGACACAGACAAACCCAAATCAGTATCCTTGATCCTACCATAATTTCATAAGTATTATCCACATCACTGTTATAATCTACCAATATGAATCGGTTGAGGTATTTCAACATATCCTCCCATAGAACAAAGTCTCAAGTTAAATTATGTGAAAGGAGAAAATCCATGATCTAGAAATCTTCACCCCTTAATGGGTAGACTTGGATCAATGATAGAATAGTCAGGGCAATTGCACTTTTGTCCAGCATTGGGAAGCAAATTTAGTTGCTTTGAAGATCCAAAACTTCGAAAGAGAAGTTTGTGCAATGGTGTTTCAAGATTTCATCCTCTGCTGAATAAACCAACTTGATTATGGGCCATTTTGAAGAGTGCGGAGAAGTTTAAAGCAAAAGGAACATATAGAATTTTCAAAAAGGTACCAACTTGGTCAAGAGGTGGATGCAGAAAACAAGAAACTAAACGAGTACACGGAAAACCCATAAATTCAATGGATGAGAACCCACTGGCATCGCTGGTAATAGAACAATCTACAAGAACGATTCACCCTACTGAGAAAAAGGCATAACAGAGTAGTCTAGTTTTTAGATAACAAGAAGATCAGGAGAAAGATTACTCATGCCCTATAAGAATAGTTCCCTCAGACTGAAAACCATCAAAAGCAGCTACAGAAATATGACTCGGGCATTCCATTTCCAGATTCATGTAAATCAAATCCAGAATAAACTTCTCTCATGGCCATGAAAAGTAGTGTTATTGGGTAACATGCTAGGCAAAACTTAGGCTTCCGCTTCATTTCCGACGGGGGGAAAAAAATGCTAAGCTGAACTAGACAACCATTAGCAAGCAGAAAGTATGATAAGAAACAAAGCCAAAAATATCCCACGATTCAAATGCTCTACATAATAAAGAAAAACATGCTGCTTGCACTCACATATTTTCTGGGACTTCTGAATCAGCGAGAAACCCGAACTGAAGCAGAGTAAACACACTCAGGATAATTTTTTTTTCTTTTCTGCAACATTTGGTTGTATTAAACAATGAAGGAACTAGACTTATGCTTCGTGAGGGGAAAAGTCGTAAACTTCTAAGATTCGAAGAAAGCACAAAGCAATTGACATTTGAGCCTTCAGATTCAAAGTTCATACCATCACAAGGCCCCGGAGGGAAGCGAGCTTAGCTCACCAGCCAGAGATCGGGGAGAGAGAAGAGAGGAAGAGGAATCCAGACATAGAAGGGGGACGAAAACGAGCAGCGTTGCCGATTCAATTCAGATTGAAAACTATCTTGATAATTAGGAACATCACGATCCCCTCAGGTCTATTTCTGTATCCACACGTTTGAATCGACTCACCGCTTCGAGCTCCGGTCCCCCCCCAACCCCCCCCCCCTACTTTCAACCGTCTCTTATATCAATGGCGGCCGAGCTGGGCGAAGCCCTCCGTGGGCCGTCGGGAGGGCGCCGCTGTGCTTATATGAAGACGGTCAGCGGGGAGAGAGAGTCGTTGTGCCGGCAACTTTCTTATTTTACAAAGAGATCCCTGGTTTCATCTGTTATTCTGATATAGTCCTTGAATGTTTATTTAGCACATTCCACAGTTGCCCACATGACCCAAAGTGTAGTAGCCCACATCACCTTAGTTTACCACGTCCCATAGTTGCCCACATAAACATCCAACAATTAGCTTCATCAGGATCTAGAAAAGCTCATTTTTAGCAGATACCTAACCTAAGTTTAGCCCCTGAGCCCTGCATTCAGTAAGTAATAGAATGACATATCATTCACATACTCACACACATTTATTGGTTTCCTTATTTGGGCAACTATGGCATGTGCTTTCTGTCAACAGTAATCCATTCATTTTGGAAATAAAGGAAAGGTTCCTAGAAGGTGCAAGCTAGCTAGCAATCTGAGTTTAGCCATTAACACAAAAACTATTTCCATTAATACAAGTTATATTAATCATCTTATACTGATATAATAATTTTTCAGTAGACTGAAACAGACTACCTAAGAAGCCACATGTTGAGCTCTTCGATTCATTAGATATCAAATGTGTGGTTGTGTTGATGATGGTGATTCATTGGTTTCTATTATGCAGTCAATTGCATAATTATTAAATGCAAGCTCAGTTGCATCAGTCTAGTTCATTCCTATAGGTCCTTGCTGAATTCCTTCTAACAATATCCTTTTCTTCTTCTTTTTTTCTGTACATTCCTGACATTGCAGTAGGCAAATTCTACCCTGGGATTTCTTGTGTAAACCGTGAAATATTTAGTTTATACATGTAAAAGTGCATTGAAGCTGACTGATGGCAGAAGATATTCAACCAGATTTATCAAAACCATGAAATACTGAGATATGATCTCTAGGTTTGGCCACAACATGATCATTTCTAATATCTTGTGTTTGGCTTTACAGCTGTTGGGGCTGGATTAGTGACACTGCTGTTGCTAACGCTCTCACATGAAAGCAATGGCGGCCTCCTGCTGCTGCAGCAATTATCTTCCCCAGAGGTCAACGTCGAGAAGAGTAGACTATTCTACTCCGAGGGCTGGAAAAGGCTACTGACAACTTCAATGAAGACAGGATACTCGGGAAGGGTTGTCAAGGAACTGTTTACAAAGGCATGCTAACCGATGGAAGAATCATTGCCATTAAGAAGTCGATGTCAGTGGATGAGGGAAAAGTTGAGCAGTTCATTTACAAGGTTCTCATTCTGTCAGGGGTTGATCACAGGAATGTGGTTAAGCTGTTGGGGTGTTGTTTGAAGACTGACATTCTGCTTCTGGTGTATGAATACATTCCAAATGGAACTCTTTATCAGTATCTCCATGAGCCCAATGGAGAATTTGAAGTCTTGTGGGATGTCCACCTGCGGCTTGCCACAGAAGTGGTGGGATCTCTTTCATCCCTGCATTCTGCAGCATCTGTGCCAATATTCCATCGGGATATAGTGTCTACTAACATACTTCTAGATGAGAAACACTGAGCAAAAATAGCTGATCTTGGAACTTCAAGATTGGTTTCCCTCAAGCAAACTCATGTGACAATGCAGGTGCAGCGAACATTTGGCTATTTCAATCCTGAATATTTCCAGCCATGTAAGTTCATGGATAAAAGTGATGCGTACAGCTTCAGTGTGATCCTTGTTGAGCTACTGACAAGATAAAAGCCAATCTCATACAAGAGGTGATGGTTCTGGCTGCCTACTTCATCGCCTCAATGGGAGAGATTTGGCTGCAGTTGCTAACCTTGCACAAAGATGCCTGCATTTAAATGGGAGGAAAAGACCCATTATGAAAGAAGTGGTGATGGTGCTGGAGGGGTTTAAGGAAGCCACTGCCTTACAACCAATATTGTTCAGCGGAGCACGGGGTTGAGTGAATGCACGAGTGGTGATCAAACAAGTGAACTAAGTGAAGGTTCTAATGCTCTTCTGAAATTCACATGCTCTGAAGTAATGGTTCACGTTGATTCGAATTCCAATGTTGAACCTCTAATACATGGCCAAACATGGTGACTGAGGGTTAATTCGTGATTCTCCTCCAGTTAGATCATCCTACCTTTTTAGCTGCGTGTCTGTGTGTGTCTGTCTGTCCAAGAAACTTGATTATATCATAGTTAGAATAAATGTAAGAAACTCTCTTTCTTTACTGCTGCAAACCATGATAGAATTTGTGAGATCCATTGAGCTGTTAATCACCAGATTTGTATATGGCTGAGCATATGGATTGTATAACGAGATTGTAATGAAGCGGAGCATACTCTTTCATTTTTCCAAGCTCAATAGCTAGATGCAGTCATAAGAAACGAAATAAGTAATGGTGCTTTCTTCCTTTATTTCTGGGCCTATAATCTCAGATTTTGAAATTTGCAACAGGACATCGACTCCATTGAAATTTGAAGCTCTGACTTTCTTGATAGTTAAGTGGTATCACATAAGCCTTGGCATTGAAATGATCTGAATGGTTCTGGACTGTAGGATGACTTGGATGCCCACTTCGATAAAGCTAAGTATGAGCTGGACATATAAAAATTAGTTGATCGGCAGCCTTTACATATTGGTTTGGTACCCTTTACAGGTTTAAATAGTATAGCTACACATCAACTACACATTCACAGTACTAGATTACTATTGTCTAGTTGTGCAAATGAAGGAAAAGTCTAGTCAAATGTGTTTTACATGGGTTGTTTGCCCCAGGAAAATATTCCCACAGTAGTTATGCCATGCACCCTTATATCTTTGTATTTCTCAATCGTCTTCTTAAGATTGTTAGCCCAAGCATAACCTTTGACTGATGAGCCATAAGTGACAATATCGGGTTTGAGTCCATCTTGCCTGATCTGAAGAACTAATTGCCTTCGTCCATGTCTGATGCATTCACGTTTGCTGATAACATGCTCATGTATGAATTGTGAGAAAGCATGGATCAAACCACAGCAAGCTGAATTCAGAGCCATTCAGGGTCTGCAAGTGTGACTAACCATGAAATTGAAGATTATTGAGCGTTAACAGAATTCTATCTTCCCCTAGTTGATAAAAAAATATATTGCTGACGCTAATATTGACAGCATAAGAGAAGGGCTCTTCTGCAAAATAATGCAGAAGACAGGGACAGATAAGAAGAACGATTCCACATCCAAGAAGATGCCTTCAAGTCCAAATAGATTCAAATCTCCACCCTAAAAATGCATATTATCAGCTCCAGCTCTATGGGTTCACTTATGAATATTGGAAAATTGATAGCTGCTCCGATACTCCAAATTTCAGATTTAACTTCCTATATTACTGCCTGTTTTAGTTCAAATTATTTGCCATAATGCTTTTCTTTGGACTTATACTTTGGTAAAATGATTGTACATCGTGGAGATAACCATTGCAACTATAGAAAAAAGACTCATATTATAAGAAAGATAGCATTTAGTCCAGAAATGAACTGTAACTAGATTCTTCTGTATAACTCAGTTCACAAGATTCCATTTCCTATGTTGCTCGAATCTTTTCAAAGTTCCCAAGATGGTCTCCCAAGGAGATACCTGCTTTCTAGTCCTCTCACTTCAAAGACGTTAACTGCTGAGTCTGTTTCTTCAATCTCCCTCAGCTGTATCCTCCAGCTCATCTGGTCAGCTTCATCAGCTGCACTTTTAAAGTTTCTACTTTCTTCCTCTTCTGTGAAAAACCTTTCTGGAAGTCGATACACCCATACAAATCACCCCTACTCTCCCACGTCACTCTGGCATTGGCAATGGCATAACTAAAATGTGTATGCACACATGGCTTAGTTTCAACCCATTAGCCAATCCCCAAGAATGCATATACCAATTATGAATAACACAATACAAGCTAGCTTTTGAAGTCCAACTTTCAGGCGCAGAACTTGTTTTTTAATCAATATTTACCCACGCAGGGGAAAATGTTATAGAATTATATATCTATCTGTGCCTCCTTAATCCACAGCTCAGCTCAGTACCAAACGAGATGACCAAAAACTGAATTTTTTTGGCCATAATCGTATATACCCACCGAAAGCCGATTTTTTGAGTGATTGCACGGAAGTAAGATCTGCTTCTTAATGCCCTCAATGAGAGATTCCAGTACGTCGCCCAACAATTTTGGGCATCGTTGCTCTGTTCAAATACTGAAACAACTAAAATTTACAAATACATGAGCAATAAGCGCTGAATCATTACTTGATAGCTGATCAGTGAAAGGCAACAGCATGATTTCGATGGGCATATTAACATGTCGAATCCCAAAAATATACTTTTTAGAGTAATTGATTTAAGACTGGCGATCTTCGACTAGAATTGGGCACATTAGGATATGCAAAATATGAAAAGCATGGACGTGGAATAAATCCTTCTCGAGCATTCCACTCAAGAAAGCTTATGAACTATAACACTCAAACATCCAAATACGAATGAGCAGAGGACATTTAGGTTAAGGTACTTTACAAACAACAAGAAAGCATTACATTCTGTTTGCCTAACAAGAGGAGAAACAAAGAGGCAGAGTACTAGAAAATACAGTGGACCTAAGCTCCTAGCAGTCTGCAGTAAGCAAAGGCCTGACGGGAATCCAAAGAAAAAGAAGTCATTATATGCCGTTTACGACATGTTACATTATTGAGGGGATGTTGGACAGTTGTGGCTACTGGGAAATGCTTAAGGTTACATCGCCTGCCTAAGTTTCTAATTGTAGCTTACATTGGGGCTACTGGATGGATTAACAATAAGAAGAATTTCAGTATTCACTTGGAAAATTGATGAAGTATCATCCACAAATACAGGATGAAGTATATATTGAATTTTACATGTCGGAATTGAAATGTACTGCTACTATAAGTATTAGCTCCGATGTCCATCTTCCATAAGAATCTAGACATGTGATGGAATTGGAAGTAAAATAATTCATTCTATATTGCTTGCGATCTGCTATATTACATAGTCTATCAGCACAAGTAACAGACAGCTTAGTCACTTAAGCTTCGGAGTAAATATAGCACGTGCAGTAAAATGTAGCGGCAATATTACATGGACAGAGTAAATCTACTCTGAGTCACCATGTTTCGCTAGGTAAGAGCGGGTGACCATCTGACAAGGAATGTATATGAGCATCCATCTCAGGTCCTCTAGATGCGAGCAAAGCATTGGCCCCGCTAGATGTCTCGGCCTTCCTATGACTGCTCTCGATTTCTTGATTTCCATCCGCCCTTGAAGCTAATTGCCCTGGGTTTCGTATTCCTTCCAATTCCATCAGTACTTCTTTCATCGTGGGTCTTTTCCTCCCTTTCAAGTTCAAGCACCGTTTTGCAAGGTTTGCAATTGCAATGAGCTCTTCTTCTCTGCCTTGCTCTAGAATAGGGCGATCAATTATATCAAAAAGATGATTCTCCCCCATTGAAATGATGAAGTACGTAGCCAGGCTTCTTCCCTCATCTGCTCGCAATGAACTCACTGGCGTTTGCCCAGTCAAGAGTTCAACAAGAACCACCCCAAAGCTATAAACATCACTTTTATCGGTGAATTGGCTCGATTGAAAGTACTCGGGATCCAAATAGCCAAAGGTTCCTTGAACTAATGTGGTCACGTGAGTTTGATCAAGGGCCACTGTTCTTGAAGTGCCAAAATCGGCAATTTTTGCTCGATATTTCTCATCTAGGAGTATGTTTGAAGACTTGATGTCACGATGGTAAATGGGTATTGATGCAGAAGAGTGCAGGTAGAAGAGGGCTCCTGCGATTTCAATGGCAATACGAAGGCGCTCCTCCCATGAAGCCAAGAATTCTTGATCATGGAGGTACTGGTAAAGAGTCCCATTAGGAATGAACTCATACACAAGAAGAGGAACTTCACTCTCCAAACAGCATCCCAAGAGTTTCACCACATTTCTGTGATTGATTTGTGAGAGGATGAAGACTTCATTGATAAAGGGCTCAACGTTCTCCTCATCCATTGCAATGGATTTCTTAATAGCAACTATTCTTCCATCTGTTAGCATACCTTTGTAGACCGTACCTTGTCCACCTTTCCCAAGAATCCTATCCTTGCTGAAATTGTCGGTAGCCTTCTCCAACTCCTTAGAATTGAACAATTTACCTTTCTCAACATTACCTTCTGGTGAAGATAAGTGCTGTTGTAAGATAAGACCTCCATTTCGTTTGAAGAACTTTGCTTTGAGCTTGGCCTCTCTCCTTTTCCTGATGAGTTTGAATGTCCACCATGCCAGGGAAATCAGTAGAAGTGAGCCAAAACTTGAGCAGGTACCTGTTTTTGAGAAAAAAGGATGCGTGTACCAAAATCAATACTGCAGTTTACGTCTTGGTGTATGAACTTGACTAGATTGTATGAGTTCCGGGAGTTGATCTCCATTTCAATATTGATCACTTTACTGGTACAGTTGAAAGTTTAGTTAGGATCATACCTATGATAATAAACAGAGTTGTTCTGCTGCAATGATAAGATCCTCGAGTATTCCTGCACTTGTGTAGACCACCACATTTCATGGTTCCATCATAATTTGGAATTTCACATTCATTAATATCTGATACACGGTGAATATAAGATTAGAAATCACGAGTCAAGCTATCTAGTTAAGACACTAAAAAATTGCCACAAGCTACTAAAACTTTGAAATCCCTTTTTATACTTCACATCACGGAGGAGAAAGGAGCAATCTCCATTCTTAATGTGTCTAGTAAGTCTGATTGGTACCTTTCCAGCTACGCAAGGAAAGTCCAACTTAGCCGATTCAATTGAACTCATCACAAAATAGCCAATGAGATTTTCAGGTATGTGTCAGACAGAGGAAATCATACATAATCTCATCCATTATATTGTTATGATGATCTCAAGTAAATCGACCCTCTTGGACATCCTCCTGCGGCTGGGTCAGCAGTTGATTAAATCAACAGAGATATATTTACTCCACTACAAAGAGCACTTCATCTTAAGAACTTCTCCTCAAGTATAATTTAATATTTCTCTTTGAATTCAATTTTCATGATACAGTTAGCCATTCAGAAAATGGTTATTCAATATGTGATTTTATACTGATCTATGAAAAAAAAAGTATTTTGCAAAGTAATAAAGAATAAATATAATATGAATAGACGTAAGATGTAAAATATGGAAATTAAATTTTTTATGTCAATAAAATTCCTACCTTGCATCAACTATTATCCGGGTTATTAATCCTATGCATCGTGCCGAATAGGATACCTTTCAAGAGTGAAGGTCAGAAATACCTGAATAGAATAAGTGGAAAGAATTAGCTAATTGGCATACCATACCTTTACAGCCATCCTCTATATACGGGTTCCCGTAGAAGCCACCTCTGCAGTAACAGTTCATAAATGTAGTGTTCATTTTGTAGTATTCGATTTGGTCGCACGCAGCTTCTCTCTGAGAATTATAATAATAAGAATAACCTCGGCTTTCTAGTCCGATGGATTTTGGAAAAGTGTCTTTCACTATTCCCCATTGCAGCACCACTGGGACGTAATCACTATCCCGGATGGCATACAGATCTGTCGAGTTGGGCTGGAACCACGACGAATTGACCAGGAACGCAAACTGGCAGTCATTATCTCCTCCACTTGTTCCCGAACTTTTCTCCCCCTGGAAGTCGACACTAAAGCCCATAAGACCGCTGGGGATCGTGGACTGGCAGCAATCCAAGCCATCACAGGAGCTATAACGGCTGGTGTTTTTTCCGATGCAATCAGTACGGCATCCGACAAAAGAGTGATCTGAGCTGTTCAGCATAGCAATGTTTTGACACCCAGCAGCGACAAAAATGTTGGCAGTCTGAGAGATTAAAAAGGGGCTCCCATAAAAGCTCACCGGTTCGCGGATCTCATGGTGTGTCGTTGCGCAGCTTGAGCTTGAGTGGACTATCGGGTATTCGACCGTAATAGTGGTGGAACTTCCATCATAATCATATTGACCGGGAGAAAAAGATATGTTAAGAACCTGTAAGTCGAGCTTCCTCAATCGGGGGATATTATTGTTACAGAGAATCTCGTACCACTCGTCCAAGGAGCAATTAGCTCCGATCCCAAAGGGAAAAGGAATGGCTATGCCGCCACAGTTATCCAGGCAATTACTGCTCTTTGTGAGAGGGTAGGTTGGGTAAGGCGATGCTACCGCTATCAACATGGATAGCAGAAGCAAGGAATATAGAAAGAGTAGGATATGAAACAATAGCTTGGCCATCATTTTGTTCCTAGTTTTGATAGGCAGTATATTAGCAGAATGGATGGGTTGTGACGCTTATATAGATCGTGTGGAGAACTATTCATAATGTACATTACCTGAATATTGCTTCCAAAAGACTAGTCAGAAGGTGCAGTTAGGCGATGGATGGGACCATCTGCCTATTGCCTATCCCTTCCGAGAGTTTGACTTGGCAATTTTTGCAAAACGTTTCCGACTTTGTCACTGTTCAATCTTTCGTAGTTCCCTTTGTTCTGCGTAATTCATCCGGGCGACCTGCCAGCTTGTTACTGATCTCCGCTCGATCAGGATCTCATTTTGAGGGAAGCTGCAGGCACACTGGGCAGAACTCTCGTCCCATTACAAGTTTGAAATTAATTTAAATAGTATAAATTTTTACCATTTTATAAGAGTTATAAATTCATATTAAATTAAAATTTTAAATTAATAAAATAATCATTTTTAATTTCTTATATACTATAATATTTTTTTCTCTTTTTTTTTTTACATACAATTTTATTTTTTGATAATTTATATAATATAAATTTTTACTAAATTTATTAGAGTAATGGAAGAATATATGTATATATATATTTTTTGGGGGATAGCAAGGATAGCATCTCAGACAGACAATTATGAACAGAAGACGACAAAGGGGCTGCTGCTTCCTTCATCCATCCCTGCCCCCACCACGATTAATTAAGACCTTTTCTTGCTGAGTATTACAGAAATGTCTAGGATGAGGACCACAATTTTCCGCAGGGGGATAGCAACTGAAACATCACGGTTGACTTGACTCGTTATCGTTATATGTGATTTTCCTTCGATTTATTAGCCGCCGAGCTTGACTTCCCTCATCCACAAATTTCACAGAAGACATATTATGCCTGCAACCAGCAGTAAAGCAAAAATGATATAAAATCGCCACTAAAATAAAAATACGAATGCAGGTTAATTAAATAATTTACTTAGTTTGTTAAAATGAATAATTGGAAATTATGAGAGTAAATTTACCGTAAAGAAAGCTCTGTACTTCTCTTATTTTTCTCAATGGAGATGACAAAATCAATGCCTGTTTTTCTTTTTTCCCCTTATTGGTAGAAAAGGATAATATATTAAGTTAAAGTACTGGCCACAACTGTGGCAATGTCCATAGGAAACACATCTAGTCGTCGATCTCCCAGTATAATCCGCTGAAATTACATGCCAAAGTTTTACAGGGGGAATAGTCCCAAACAAAAAGGCCGAGAGCTCCATCTTCCCGATCCCGCCAAGCCTTTACAAGCCAATCCAGTCGCTCCATTCGCTTCCTGATTGATGTGGGATGCTGCCACCTCCTTGATCTCGCTGCACAGTCCCCTGCAATCCAAAATAAATGGTTTCAGTATGAGATTCTCCTTTGAATTTCCCCAGGTCGGATCAAAGGTGACCTTGGCATCCAACTCAATTTGGAGCTGCTTAACCGGCAGGCATGAATGTAATTGCTCGGTGCATTTCAATCAGTTAGTTAGGGTGCTTGTTGGCTGGCGTCCCCAGGCATTGCACAGTATAAATACGGTCCTGGTGTATGAGGACAGAAGAATTTGAGTGAGCCTTTTCTCTCCTAAACAAACTATCGTCTACATGCTCTGCTTTTCATTTTCTTTTTTCCTTCCTCACTCTCTATGAGATGCTTCAATCATAAATAATACGATATCAGAGTTGAAAGCTGCGCTGTTCATCTCTGCATCATGATGAACGATGGCTTGAGGAGGCGTGACGCATACTTCTGCCCAAAATAATTGATTTCAAGTATTACAGAATACACCGCCTTCTATTTCAATCGCTTTAGTAGCAATTGATGGCTCCTAATGCAATTGCAAAATCTACTCTTAAAACTAGAAATTACCCTCAGAGACAATCTTCAACTTTGCTTCATCTATCATCTTTATTTGTTCAAGACAACAATAATACTGAAAATTTAACACTCGTCATCTATAAATTTGTTTAAGATATAAATAATACGAGAATTTCTTTATAATTAATTGTGTAATTAAAAATTATTTGCCTAATATGAATCAATATCTAGTAATTTATATACATGTTTATATATAAACCAAGTGTATTCATTATTTTTCTGTAATGAAACCTTTGAACACGCAACAGAAATATCTCAACCCCACACAACAACGAGACATGCACGGTTGACTTGACCTAGGATCCAGGACACTTTTACCATGCCGTATGGAAGAATTACTTATTTAATATTATTGAGGGAAAATGCTGCTTAGATTGTAATATTTCAAGGAAAATTGGGACTGTCACTTGGAGTTACATGGATGTCCCCTTGTTGGTGATATCATTTGTTGTTGTCATTTGAATAGATCCAATTTTCTCAATTTGAAAATTCTTCCCACAATAATTTCATAGCATTTTGCTTGATCCTCCATCCTAGATTCTTGGATTGGGACTCACGTATTATTTGGGGTGAGTATTTGTCATATTATCCTATTATTTTAGAAAAAGTACAATATTATGCAATCATAAAATAATGGGTTAAATTTTTATTCTTTGCAAAGTTAAGGACTTGGGTTTCCCCTGCATCACTTCCCTCAGTATTGAGGTCCACTATTAGTAATTAAGAGTGATTCAACACATATATGAGAATAAAGTATCTAAAATGATATTTCTAATTGCTCAAAATTCGTAAATCGGATGATGCAAAAAAAAAAGATGCAAGTCAACATATTGCTATATAAACCAATAGACACGCTCGATCGAAAAACATAGACGACCATGGCAATCTCAGTTTGACCAAGCAGCCATGTGAGAAGGGCTTCGAGCAAGCAAGGTGAAGGGGCACTCAGTGGTTTTTCACATAAGTATCTGCCGTGTCTCTTGGTTGGATGTAGATGTAAGTGTCATTAGGTATTATTGTTTTGACTTTGTCCTATCAAATTATGAAATCCCACTTCCTTTCTTTCTAGTTGGAAATTCTACCCTCAACAATTCCATGATATCCTTGCTCAGGATCAAACCAAGCGATGATAAATTTTGCAAGTTGGGTCATTTCTATCATTTGATTTGGGTGTGTTGCTGATAAATGCAACAACTGATATGACAACCACAAACAATTTAAGATTGGGTTTTAATTACATATATGTACACAATTAACATTCCAATAAACTGTAAATTCAATATTAATATAGTTGACATAATCTTATTTAGAAAGTATTACTATATCAACAAATTTTCAAGGATTTTCCTATCATGCAGGCACTGTGTAGGATAAGAAACGAAAATTTATCATATATGATCAAATTATTATTATTGCTTCCAAAGAAGTTAGAAAGATTGACGAATGCGCCTTCCATTTTGCTAGATGGAATAAATTATTGATATAGAAATTGGAATTGATAGTGTTCTCTTTTTTTTTGCCATCCAAATATCCATTATTTTACCGTTACGTTAGTTTTTTTGTCAAAAAATCATAACTGTTGATGTGTCACCAAATATGTTAGGATTTGTGTTTATATTGGGAATTCAACTGGAGGGAGACTAAGGGGAATCCCTTATCAGCACAACAAGGCATGAAGCTGCATTATGAGGAAGGGCTGGGCAAAGTGTGATTCTGCTTCATCGACAATCTTAAGTTGCATTTCTGGTTGTTGAAGCAAGTCCAACCCGAGTAAGATGCACTTCTGATTTGTGAAGCAACCGTAAGATGCGCTTTGTAAGATAAAAACTTATTAAAGAGCAAGCCCGAGTTCAGCTAAGGCCTGATAAACTAAAAGAATGTAAATAAATATGGCACATTTTCCCTACATTCAAGTGTACAAAGTCTCATGTCAAGTCAATCATGCATGGTTCATTGGTTGGATGTGGAAAATTGTGGCCTGCATGCACTTGGGGTCCTTTTCATTATGGATGCAGATTTCTCTTTATAGATCCACTCTTACTTCAGGGGATGGAAGAATGGAGCAAAAGCAATTCCACCTGTCACTGGAATTAACATTTCTGGTCGACGCATGTACATATATATGTAGTAGATGGTGCTAATTCGGTGCCCTTAGATAAATTGTAAATTATATAATATTTTGATATTAATTTTATTTTTAAATAATATTTTATACGATTTTCTAATAGGGTGCTTCGGTTTAATAATTGAATAAATGCAATTTTAGAGGCTTCTATAAGGAAAATGCAATTTCAAAGGTGCCGGAAAAGAAAAACGCGTCCAAAATGCGTTCAAAGTTTGAGTGGTTGGAGTCAATTTCCTTCTGTTGCTTCTTGGTTCATGTTTGCTGGGTCGTTCTTCTAGGTCGACTTGACTTTGCAGATATTAATTTAGTCAGGCACTGTATTCGGACTCATGCCCGGCATTCCCATTGGAAAGAATGAAAGGAAGTTAAAACCCATTGGTTGCGTCCTACGTCTTCCACAGTAATAAGAAGTAATATCTTCCAATCGGTCCTGTAGTCATACCTCGGACCTTCATAGGTACTTTTTGCACCAGTCTCCCTTCATACAAGATTAGACTATTAGAAAGCCTTGTACCTAGCCATTCCCTAGTGCTAAAGTTCGGTCAGCTGAAATTGTCAGCTGGTAAAGCTGCTGCTGCTAGTGCTAGTGATTGTAGTAGTTGCCATGAACTTGAAGTATTCCGATCGGAGACATCAATTGCTCCATCTTGTTTTCGGACTCCTTCAACTGTGACAGAAAACAGGGCCCTCTGTCTACTTTCCTTCTAAAAGATACGGTTCCTGCCCAACTGTTGTACTAATTATAGGGTACATAGAATGATCCTGTCAGCTTCCGACTTTACAAATCACAGCGGGAGGTACAACCTCTTCTATCATAGACGCAGCCATGACAGAGACACACCATCTAGAGCAGCCCGGAATTTATTAGCAGGTTGCCGGCTACTTAGCCCGTCTTCTCGGCAGTCTTCTGTTACCGGGAAGAAATCATATTCAGTAGTTGAGAGAGCCAACGGACGTCTCAGAGGAGAAGTGGGAGCCACGTGTCAACACGTGGACAGAGCTCATAGGGCTTAAGCCTAAGACTAAGCTGCGGGGGAACTACCGGTTATGACAGTTATAACCGTGTAATGTGCGCTTCAAGGCTCGTTAGTGTAGCCATAAATAGCTGATACAGAGATGACGTAAAGTGTGATCTTCGCAAAAATGGATTAACACTCCTTTTCATCCTCTCTCTCTCTCTCTCTCTCTTCGAATGAGATCTATTCGGCAGTTCGTCCTCGCTCTGTTCTGTGCTCGCTGAAGCAGAGCACTGCTATTTCTTCGATCTTCCATCATAATAGGACGCAGTCCCACTGATTGGGAGATCAGGTCTTGCAAGATCCTCGGCTGCCTCTGACTTGGGGCTGAAGAGGCAGGAGATAGACTATAAACATCCAAGTGAGACGCAACACACTACACCACTCATCCAGTTTCTCTGTCCCTCGAAGTTTCTTCAATAAATGAGATTGTGAGACAGAACAAAGATAAGGATTCACTGCCAGGGGTCGTTACAGGGAGAAAAACACCGTACAAGCTGCCAGCTTGATCTCTCAAGTTCATACAGTTGGCCTTCGAGCCCAAACATTCAAGCGAATGGGGTTAAATTTTTATTCTTTAATATGTAATTAAGAGAATGATCCAACGCACACATAAAGAGTGTCTAAAAACCGATGAAAAACCGTACTGTATTTTTTTGACGTATTAGATAGCCATTGATCGAGCCGTCCGCAGACACTGAGATGCACTTTATGATTTTGTCATACAAATATCTACCGTGTCTTTCGGCTGGATGCAGAGATATATCTCATCAGCAGTAATTGTTTTCGCTGTTTCCTATGAAATCACGGAGGCATTTCTTAACTCCCACTTCTTTTCTCTATTTGAAAATTTGAACATTCCCATTGTTCCTATTCATTGAGTCATAATAAATGGAATAGATCCACGGAAGAATGGAAATGGCCAGTCATCTACCTTTTCCAGGTCTGACAATTGGTGTGAGGCAAGTTCCCCACTTGCAGAGATTTCAGGTATTGCAACAGCATTACTGGAGCCTTCTCCTCCACAAACGGGCTACCCGAGCAATATCGAGATGATGGATAGACAATCCATTCACGATCTACTTGTAGAGACCCAACTCGGACAAAGCAAGGCGGACCTGATCTCGTGGACCACTACTAACGCTGGTAAATTCACAACATCCAGCTCTCCGTGTGCTTTTTGAGGAGGAAAAGGAGTAAATTGTCCCCGGTTCAAACTTGCATGGCTCAGCCCTAGTGTGCCTAAAGTTTGCTTCATCGGTCAGTTAAACTTAGCTTAGATATACAAGACAAGCTAGCCACTAAGGACGGAGCTCGAAAAGAGTAAGTATGGCAAATAAACTGTGCTGCTCGGCAGAGGAGAGCAGGGGCCATTTGTTCTTCTCATGTCCATTCAGTAAAAGGATTTGGAACGGAGTATCACAAAGGGATGACATCAATAGAGCGTGTGGTGATTGGGGCCAAGAAATTGCATGGGCGAGGTGATACAGACTATATGTCACAGGGCCAATGCGGCTCACAAATTTTTCCGCACCCCGCTAGGCGTCGACACACCGTTTGTCGACCAGCCACACACACACCGCGTGTACCGTCGAGGCCGAACGATAAGGGAACCAAAGAAGCAACACCAAGTGACACAAAAACACAATTGGGAGAACGCAACTCGTATTCACATCTATTACAAGTACACGAAAAACCCAATCCCATATTAGAACACTTACACGCAACCTCACGAGCCTATGCCTCGTAGTCTCTTACTGCTTGCACTCTCTACTCGTCTCGTGCCTTCCCTCAAGAATACCGGGTTGCTGCCCTGCTCGGCTTCCACTCCCTTGGAATCTCGGGCTCGTCGTGTTCCTCGACTGATCTGGTCGTTCCTGGTGCTCTCCTCGCCTCTGCTTGGAGTCTAGTGTCTCTCGCCTCTTATGGTCCCCTCTTCCTGAAAGAGGCCGACCCCTTTATATAGGGGAGCCGAGCAAATCTGATATGGTAACCGATGGGTAAGAATCCCTTGATTCTCTCCATCTGATCTCGATCCATCCAATCCTGGCTGTCGATCTGCAATCTCCAAGATTGTTTCCATAATAGATTGCCCTACCATATCCCGAGAGGATCTTCCTGGATTTCCCTGGATTGACTTGGCACCAGCTGAGCTTGTCGTCCAGGTTCATCCCCTCTAGGGTCCACGTCCCTGACCCCCTCCTAGGATCACGGTCGCCTGATTGCTGCGTCCAGTGGTGCTCGCCTGGTCAAGGACTTAGCCGATCCCCACAAGTCGTCAAGTCCCCTGCCACTAAGTGCTGAGCCTCCCTTAGCGTCTGCCGGGCCTGTTGAGGTATGCGCACTCCTAGAGTGCCCTTGCGCGGTTGTGTCAGGTTCCATGAACCTCCTAGAGCTTGGCACCGTGCCTTGCTCGTGGGCATCCTCACTGCCCACCCGCGCATTCACCGACTTGTGCATTGTGACACTCCCTTGCCACAATCTGGTCCTTTGGCACACTGCCAAGCCTTTGATCGACCATCCTCTTCACAAGTGCCTTCGTGCACGCTTGTGTGACCATCTCCCGACTTGCCTGCTTCATGGACTTGCAATTCTCTCAACACCAAGCATCTGGTTGCCCGCGCATCCTTGCGTGTAGGCTTATGCGCCACCACTACCCCGAGGCACGGCCTGTGGTGCGCATCCTCCGGGGCTAGAGCTCAAGGGTCTAACACTATACTTCTAAGGTGACAATGGTCTTCATTTATTTTGTATTGTATGGAGAGAGAGGAAATCTATATTACACCGCCAAGAGAACCCCACCGAAGAACATTATTTCTGGGCCTTTGAGCCTTATTTTGATCAAAGAGGGCCTCATGAAATTGGGCTGCAAAGCCTTCTTCTTGTGCGAGCTCAAGTCCAAGAACATGGTTACGTACTACATAAACAGCCACTATGTGTAAGTGACAAAAATCGATCACTGATTTTGCTTTAAATTATTACACTTTTTTTTGGTGATAGTTCTTATGTTTATTCAATAACTAAAGCAAAACCACTCAATCAAAAAACCGTATAAAATGTTATTAAAAAATATAGTAAAAATAATATAATTAGCAATTACTTTAAGAGAACAGGATCGGTAGATATTTTTTGCAACTCCAAGTGTCCTTACATATGTTTTCTTTAATATCATCATTCAATGCGCAATGCCGAGAAATTAAATCTTTTATCGGAAAAATAAGAATAAAGACTTTAGTATATAAGAGACTGTTCATTACTATCCTATTTTTTCTTTTGGTTACACATTGGCTCAACGCTTTTATAAATTAAGTGGAAATTCTATATAGTATTAGAGTATATTACGATGTGGCCTCACACTGCACTAAGGCCGAAAACTAAAAGAAGGCTCGAGATCAATTATTAATTAGTTCGAGATGGAAATATGAATTTGTGTTTGTGTTTTGTATGTGGGCTTAAAGAGGGTAATTGGCATATGAGAAGGCAAAGCAATCGAGCGACTGTAATCCCTACAATTTGTTGGAATTTACAGCAAGAAGAAAACTTCTTATTTCCTTAAGATTCAGGGAAAATATAGCACATGCAGTAAATATTCCAATAAGAACTACATTAACAGAGTAAATTTCCTATGTATCACCATGATTCGCTACGTAGGAACGGGCGAACATCTGAAAAAGATGTAGCATCAACCTCTGTCCCGTATCCTCTCGATGCATGCGATGCATCAATTATACCTAGTGACTCAGCCTTCATGTGATCACGTTTAATTTCTTGACCTTCCTCAATAATGGAAGTTGCTAGCACAGGGTTTCTTATGCCTTCCAATTCCATCACCACTTCTCTCATCATTGGTCTTTCCCGCCCTTTGGGACTTAAGCACCGCCTTACAAGGTTTGCCATTGCAGTAATCTCTTCCTCTCGGCCTCGCTCAAAAACAGTGGCATCGACTATATCAAAAAGACGATTTTCCTCCATAGAAATGACGAAGTATGTTGCCAAGCTTCTTCCCTCACTCACTCTCAATGAACACACTGGCTTTTGTCCGGTCAAGAGCTCAACGAGAACCACCCCGAAACTATAAACATCACTTTTGTCGGTAAACTGGCTTGTCTGAAAGTACTCCGGGTCCAAGTAGCCGAAGGTTCCTTGAACCAATGTGGTCAGGTGAGTCTGATCAAGGGCAACCGATCTTGAAGTCCCGAAATCGGCAATTTTTGCATGATACTTCTCGTCTAGGAGTATGTTTGAAGACTTGATATCACGATGATAAACAGGGATGGATGCTGAAGAGTGTAAGTAGAATAGGGCACCTGCAACTTCAATGGCAATACGTAGTCGTGCCTCCCATAAAATAGAAACTTCTTGGTCATGGAGATACTGGTAAAGAGTCCCGTTGGGAATGAACTCATACACAAGAAGGGGAAATTCACTCGCCAAGCAGCACCCCAAGAGCTTCACAATGTTTCTGTGGTTGATTTGTGAGAGGATAACAAGTTCATTGATGATGGGTTCAACATTCTCCTCATCTAATGCTACCGTTTTCTTAACAGCAACTATTCTTCCATCTGTCAACATCCCTTTGTAAACCGTACCTTGTCCACCTTTTCCGAGGATTCTATCATCATTAAAGTGGTCAGTGGCCTTATCCAACTCCTTGGGAGTGAATAATCTGCCCTTCTCGACATTACCTTCTGGTGAAGACAGTTGCCATGCTAAGGTAATCTTTTTGAAAAACCTCGATTTGAGCTTGGCCTTTCTCCTTTTCTTGATAACTCTACATGTGCACCATGGTATGCAAATCAACAGAAACATTCCAATTACCGGACCTGAAAATACACCTGTTTTTAAAGGAAGATAAGGAAACGTGTATCAGAGTCAACAAAGATAGCGGTTTATGTGTCAATACATGAACTTGACTTGATCGTTGAGTGCAGAAAGGCAACCATATATTAAAATTGAACTAGTTTATGAGCAGAAAAATTTTAAACTAAACTGGTAGTCAATCTTTTACTTCAATATCGATCACTTTCTAGGCATGGCTACTAGATTTAACTTGGATCATACCTATTTTGATGAGCAGATACCAAGATGTTGCTGATGCTGTTATTCGTTCCGAGGGGCAGTCAAAAGATCCTCGCGTATTATTGCACTTAAATGGAGCGCATGGCATTGTTCCATCATAATATGGAGTTTCGCATTCATTAACATCTAATTGACAGTGAACATAAGATTAAAAATAGAGGATGGAGTTAATAATGTGACACATTAAAATGATCACAGACAATTGTGGCTTTGAAATCCCAATTTGGATTCCAAGTGATAGGAAAAACCAAAGGAGTCTCGCGCTCTCCAATAGTATCTTGAAATTTACAGTCATTTTAGCTAAAGAGCAATCTTCATTCGTATTGCGTCTAGACTGATGATTGATGTCAATCTAGCCATGAGCGAAGAATGCCCAACATAGCCAATTCAATTTTAATTATAACCCTCACAATGTGGACGTCATAAACAGAGGAAATCATATGGAATCGTGTGAATGATACAAAACTCACAATTAAATCAAACTTCCTGTCAAAGGAAAAGATTTAAATTGTACTAAACTGGAGAGAGAGAAAGATTTATATGTAAGATAGAGAGCTTTCATGTAATAATGAGTAAAGACGTGAAATACTTGCGAAAGGAAAAGTTAATATAAAGGGCATACCTTTACATCCATCCTCTATATAGGGATTGCCGTAGTAGCCATAACTACAGTTGCAGCTGATAAATGTAGTAGTGTTCATGTTGATGTAGCCTACTTCACGACACTCTGCGCTCTCAGACTCATAATAAGACTCGTTTCTAGGCCGTGCAAACTTATAATATTGATCATAATAATAAGTATAATAATTATTATAATAATAATCAACATCGAAATAAGTACGGTCATGGAGCTTTTGTCCGATGAATGTTGGAAAAGCAGCATCCACTATTCCCCATCGCAGCATGACCGGAACATATTCCCTATCCCGAACGGCATACAAATCTGTGGAGTTGGGCTGGAACCACTTTGAATCAACCGGGAATGCAAACTGGCAATCGTGATCTCTCTCACTTGTTCCTAGAGTTTTATCCCCTAGGAAATCAACGGTAAAGCCCTGAAGACCAGTGGGAATCGTGGAACGGCAGCAATCTAGGCCATCACAAGAGCTATACTGTCGTGTATTCTTTCCGGTGCACTCTGTAATGCAACCAGTGAAGGAACGATTCGACCCCTTCAACATAGCAACGTTCTCACACCCAACTCCAACAAAAATGTTATCAGTCTGGGAGATGAAGAATGGGCTCCCGTAAAAGATCACAGGCTCACGTATCCTATAATGCACAGGCTTGCAGCTCGTGCTTGAGTAGAAAATCGGGAAGTTGACCATGACTGCAGTAGGGTCGCTAGAGTATTTGTCGCGAGGAAAGGATATGTTGAGAACTTGTAACCTGAGCTTCTTCAATCGGGGGATTCCATTGTTACAGAGGATCTCGTACCACTCGTCTAGGAAGCAGTCAGCCCCAACCCCAAAGGGAAAAGGAATGGATGTGTTGCCACATATATCCAGGCAATCGGTCTTGGCAAGAGGGTAGGTCTGATAAGGTGATGCTACCGCTATGGACATGGGTAGCAGAAATAAGGATCGTAGGAGTAGGAACTGAAACATGATTTTGGCCATCACCTCTCTTCCTGCTTTGAACACTGAGAAATGAGTTGTAGAAGAATCAATGGGATGTGAAGCATATATATATAGACCGTATGCCATCTTTGTATGTTCATGGTAACGTTTCTATAAAAATTAACAATAATACTAAAAATTTAACTCTCATCATCATCTATAGATTTATTTAAAATATAAATAATATGAGAATTTTTTTGTAATTAATTACGTAATTGAAAATTACTTGCTTGATATGAATCAATATCTAGTAATTTATATATAAATCAAGTGTATTTGTTATTTTTCCATAATGATATCTTTGAATGTGCAACGCAAACATCTCAATGCCGCACAAGGGGACAAGCACAATTGACTTGACCTAGGATTTTGGACACTTTTACGGTGCCGTATGGAAGAATTTCTGGTTTAATATTATTGAGGGATGATGCTGTTTAGATTGTGATATTTCAAGGAAAATTGGGGATTGTCACTTGGAGTTGCATGGATCTTCCCCTTGTTGGTGGTATTATCTGTTGTTGTCACATGAATGGGTCCAATTTTCTCAATTTGAAAATTCTTCCCACGGTAATTCCATAGCATTTTGCTTGATCCTTTGTCCTAGTAATTTGATTGATTCTTGGATCGGGACTCTCGTATTGTTTGGGGTGAGTATTTGTCATATTATCCTATTATTTTAAAAAAAGTGCAATATTATGCAATCATAAAATAAAGGGTTAAACTTTTATACTCTAATATGTAATTGCTAACACTGCAAAATTAAGGAATTTGCTATTGAGGACTTGGTTTCCCCCTTGCATCACTTCCCTTAGTCTTGAGGTCCACTATTAGTAAAGTAATTAAGAGAGTGATTCATTCAACCATATATGAGAATAAAGTACCTAAAATGACATTTGTAATTGTTCTGAATTTCGTTAATTGGACTATGCAAAAAAAAAAAAAAGAGTGGATGCAAGTCACAATATTATTATGTATACCAATACACATGCTCGATCGAAAATCATACATGACCATGGCAATCTCAGTTTGACCTGGCAGCCGTGTGAGGAGGGCTCCGAGCAGGCAAAGCGAAGGTGCACTTTATGGTTTTTTACATAAATCTCTGTGTGTCTCTTGGGTGGATGGATGCAGACATATGTGTCATCAACTATTATTGTTTTCACCCTATCCCATGAACTTATGAAATCCCACTTCCATTTGCTACTTGGAAATTCTACCCTCGATAATTCCATCATATCCAACGAATTTTTCTGCTCTTTGCTTAGCTGAATTTCTTAAATTGTTGCACTTTTTAGCGGATAGTTCTTATGTTTATTCAATTGATAAAGTACAAGCACTAAATTATTAGAAAGCACCAAATCCGGGCAACCTGCCAGCTTGTTACTGATCTCCGCTCGATCAGGATCTCATTTTGAGGGAAGCTGCAGGCACACTGGGCAGAACTCTCGTCCCATTACAAGTTTGAAATTAATTTACATAATATAAATTTTTACTTGTAGACTCATATTAAATTACAAAGTTTAAATTAGTAAAATAATAGTTTTTAATTTCTTATATACTATAATCTTTTTTCTCTTTTTTTGACATACAATTTTATTTTTTGATAATTTATATAATATAAAATTTTACTAAATTTATTGGAGTAACGGACCAATATATGTATATATATATATATATATTTTTTTTTTTGGGGGATAGCAAGGATAGCATCTCAGACAGACAATTATGAACAGAAGACGACAAAGGGGCTGCTGCTTCCTTCATCCATCCCAACCCCCCACCACGATTAATTGAGACCTTTTCTTGCTGAGTATTACAGAAATGTCTAGGATGAGGACCACAATTTTCCGCAGGGGGATAGCAACTGAAACATCACGGTTGACTTGACTCGTTATCGTTATATGTGATTTTCCTTCGATTTATTAGCCGCCGAGCTTGACTTCCCTCATCCACAAATTTCACAGAAGACATATTATGCCTGCAACCAGCAGTAAAGCAAAAATGATATAAAATCGCCACTAAAATAAAAAATACGAATGCAGGTTAATTAAATAATTTACTTAGTTTGTTAAAATGAATAATTGGAAATTATAAGAGTAAATTTACCGTAAAGAAAGCTCTGTACTTCTCTTATTTTTCTCAATGGAGATGGTAAAATCAATGCCTGTTTTTCTTTTTTCCCCTTATTGGTAGAAAAGGATAATATATTAAGTTAAAGTACTGGCCACAACTGTGGCAATGTCCATAGGAAACACATCTAGTCGTCGATCTCCCAGTATAATCCGCTGAAATTACATGCCAAAGTTTTACAGGGGGAATAGTCCCAAACAAAAAGGCCGAGAGCTCCATCTTCCCGATCCCGCCAAGCCTTTACAAGCCAATCCAGTCGCTCCATTCGCTTCCTGATTGATGTGGGATGCTGCCACCTCCTTGATCTCGCTGCACAGTCCCCAGCAATCCAAAATAAATGGTTTCAGTATGAGATTCTCCTTTGAATTTCCCCAGGTCGGATCAAAGGTGACCTTGGCATCCAACTCAATTTGGAGCTGCTTAACCGGCAGGCATGAATGTAATTGCTCGGTGCATTTCAATCAGTTAGTTAGGGTGCTTGTTGGCTGGCGTCCCCAGGCATTGCACAGTATAAATACGGTCCTGGTGTATGAGGACAGAAGAATTTGAGTGAGCCTTTTCTCTCCTAAACAAACTATCGTCTACATGCTCTGCTTTTCATTTTCTTTTTTCCTTCCTCACTCTCTATGAGATGCTTCAATCATAAATAATATGGTATCAGAGTTGAAAGCTGCGCTGTTCATCTCTGCATCATGATGAACGATGGCTTGAGGAGGCGCAAAACAGACTCCTAGCCAAAATAATCGATTTCAAGTATTACAGAATACGCCTTTTTTTTCAATCACTTTAGTAGCAAGGGATGGCTCCTAAAGCAATGGCAAAATCTACTCTTAAAACTAGAAATTATCCTTAGAGACAATCTTCAACTGCGCTTCATCTATAATTGTTATATCTATCATCTTTATTTGTTCAAGGCAACAATAATACTAAAAACTTAACACTCATCATCTATAAATTTATTTAAAATATAAATAATATGAGAATTTCTTTATAGTTAATTGCGTAATTGAAAATTACTTACCTAATATGAATCAATATCTAGTAATATATATATTTATATATAAACCTAGTACATTCATTATTTTTCTGTAATGAAATCTTTGAACACGCAACACAAATATCTCAACCCCATGCAACGGGATGTGCACGGTTGACTTGACCTAGGATTTGGGACACTTTTACTGTGTCATATTGAACAATAATTTAATATTATTGAGGGATGATGCTACTTAGATTGTGATATTTCAAGGAAAATTGGGGACTGTCACTTGGAGTTACATGGATGTCCCCCTCATTGGTGATATCATCCGTTGTTGTCAGGTGAATGGATCCAATTTTCTCAATTTGAAAATTCTTCCCACAATAATTCCATAGCATTTTGCCTGATCCTCTATCCTAGTAATTTGATTGATTCTTGGATCGGGACTCACGTATTATTTGGGGTGAGTATTTGTCATATTATCCCATTATTTTAGAAAAAGTGCAATATTATGCAATCATAAAATAATGGGTTAAATTTTTATTCTTTGCAAAGTTAAGGACATGGGTTTCCCCTGCATCACTTCCCTCGGTATTGAGGTCCACTATTAGTAATTAAAAGAGTGATTCAACACATATATGAGAAGAAAGTACCTAAAATGATATTTCTAATTGCTCAAAATTCTATAAACCGAACTGTGCAAAAGAAAAAAAAAGATGCAAGTCAACATTTGTTATGTAAACCAATATGCACGCTCAGTCGAAAATCACAGATGACCATGGCAATCTCAGTTTGACCTGGCAGCCGCGTGAGAAGGGCTCTTAGCAGGCAGAGTGAAGGTGCAATTAGTGTTTTTTCTTGGGTGGATGCAAACATAAGTGTCATCATCTATTATTGTTTTGAATCTGTCCAATGAAATTATGAAATCCAACTTCCTTTTTCTACTTGGAACTTCTACTCTCAATAATTCCATGATATCCTTGCTCAAGATCAAACTAAGCAATGATAAATTTTGCAAGTAGGGTCATTTCTGCCGTTTGATTTGGGCGTGTTGCTAATAAATGCGACAACTGATATGACAACCGCAGACAACCTAAGATTGGGTTTTAATTACATCTACATACACAATTAACATTCTAATAAACTGTAAATTCAATACTTAATATAGTTGACATAATCTTATTTAGAAAATATTGCTATATCAATAAATTTTCGAGGATTTTCCTATCATGCAAGCACTGTGTAGGGGAAGAAATGAAAATTTATCATATATGATCAAATTATTATTATTACTTCGGAAGAAGTCAGAAAGATTGACGAATGCGCCTTCCATTTAGTTAGATGGAATAAATCATTGGTATAGAAATTGGAATTGATTGTGTTCTTTTTTTTTTTTTTGGCCATCAGAACATCCTTCATTTTATCATTACGTTAGTTTTTTTTGTCAAAAAATCATGACTGGATGTGTCACCGGCCATGTTGGGATTTGGGTCTATATTGGGAATTCAGCTAGAGGGAGACTCGGGGGAATCCCTTATCTACATACACAACAAGGCACAAAGCCAAATTGTGAGGAAGTGTTGGGCAAAGTGTGCTTCTGCTTCATCGACATTCTTAAGTTGCATTTCTAGTTGTTGAAGCAAGTCCAACTCCACATGATCGAGATCCCCCTTTCTCAAAGGCCCACCCCAGGCACTAATAAAATTTACCAAGTTGTAACATCCTGTCACCCACTCTCCTTAATTTGTGAAGCATGCCTAAGATGCTCTTTATAAGATAAAAACTTGTTAAAGAGCAAGCCCAAGTTGAGCTAAGGGTCGATAAACTGAAGAATGTAAATAATACGGCACATTTTCCCTACGTCAAAGTACCCAAAATCTCATGTCAAGTCAACCATATTATGGATGCCAATTTCTCTTTATAGGCGCACTCTTAGGTCGGGGGATGGAAGAAGGAAACAAAAGCAATTCCACCTATCACTGACATTAATATTTCTCATCGACGCGCATTGAATGATGACATTGAGGTGGAAAACATATATAAGAACACACTCGGAGTTCCAATATATATATGTACTGCATATATATATATATAAGTACTAGATGATAATTCCATGCTCTCACATTCTCATATTTTGTTTATTTTTATTTTATACGATTCTCTAATAGAGAATTTTACTTTAATAATTGAATAAATATAAGAATTATTTATTAAAAAATTAAATTTAAGAAAATTCATATAAACAAAGAGCAACTTTCTATAGGTGTATACTATTTGCTAAGACTCGATTAATAGGAACAACTAAAATTACATTGGATATCATGGAATTATTAAGGTTAGAATTTTTAACCTAAAAATTGGATTCGGGAAATACCTTTATAATTTGGTAGGACAGAGTCAACACGACAACAACAGCTGATGGGACATTTGTCTGCCCATCCACCCGATGGACACGGTAACTAATTGATTTCTTTCAAAAATCATGGAGCTCACCTTAGCCCTCTGCCTGCTTCAAGGCCCTCTCTCACGACAGCAAACATCATGTCTTAATGGCTCCAGCGAACATTATTCTTTTCTTTTTTTTCCCCCAAACTGAGACATCATATCATTTTAATTTGATCAATGGGTATTTGACATGGTCGAGCGTCATAAGGAAATTAACCAGATAGATTAAGTAAGACTCAACTCTTTTTGTAGTAATCATTAAGCAAAGCAGCAATGAAGTTCCTCCAGGCACTGTGAGCTCTATTAGTCTTATATGTACTAATTTATATACATACGCATATATATTTATATATGAACCAAGCGTTTTTTTTTGTAATGAAAAATAAAAATATGTGATGTTTGCTACCGTGAGAGAGGGCCTTGAAGAAGCAGGCAGAGAGCCAAGGTGAACTTCATGATTTTTCATAGAAATCAATTAGGTTGGATGGACGGCAGGATATGTCCCATCAACTGTCGGTGTCATGTTGACACCGTCCTATGAAATTATGAAGGCACTTCCTGATTCCAAATTCCATTTCCATTTTCACTTTCAATTGGGAAATTCTAATCCAATAATTTTATGACATCCAATATTATTTTAGTTATTCCTGTTAATAGAGTCTTAATAAATAGGATACATCTATTGAAAGATGCTCTTTGTTCATATGAATTTTCTTAATTTTTTCCTTTTTAACAAATAATTCTTATATTTATTTCATTATTAAAGTGAAACTTATATTATAAAATCGTATAAAATAAAAATAAATATAATATGACAATGCTATATATTTTATAATTCCTCTCAGAGCATGGAATTGGCATCTAGTACATATAAATATATATGCAATGCATACATATAGGAACACCAAGTGTGTCTTTATATATGTGTTCCACCTCAATATCATTATTCAACGCGCATCGATGAGAAATGTTAATTCCAGTGACAGGTGGAAATACTTTTGCTCCCTTCTTCCATCCCCCGAAGTAAGGGTGGATCTATAAGGAGAAATTTGCATCTATAACAAAAAGGACCCCCAAGTGCACGAAGGCCACAATTTTCCACATTCAACCAATGAACCCACATGGTTGACTTGACATGAAACTTTGGGCACTTTGACGTAGGGAAAATATGCCGTATTATTTACATTCTTTCAGTTTATCAGCTCTTAACTCAATTTGAGCTTGCTCTTTATCAAGTTTTTATCTTATGATGAGCATCTTATGCATGCTTCACAAGTCAAGGAGAATGGGTAATAGGATGTTACAACTTGGTAAAATTTATCAGTGCTTGGCATTGCCCCTGAGAAGGGGGATCCCGATCATGTGGAGTTGGAGTTACTTTAACAATCGACTTCAAACTTTCGTTTTACTTCCAACGAGAATCTGTACGTAATCTTCCGCCGACCTCGTGGGCCTCGGGCACCATCCAGCAGGCTCTTCATGAGGAATTAATGTCAAGACAAACGACCCAAAAAGAAGAGGCGTACAAGCCCAAAAACACGAAAGATTCAAAGCCCACCCAAAGTAAGTTCAAAGGCCCGTAAAAAGATGAAGCAGAATTACTCTGTTGATTCCGTTCGGTGTGCCACTGCTGCAGATCGATTCTCCACTTCGCCAGGCTCTTCCTCTGAACGTGGCTTTGTGCTTTGCTGTGGCAGATTAGGGAGTCCCTTTAGGCTCCCTGTAACTGAATTCCCAATGTAGACCCAAATCCTTTCCGCTGTGGGGACTTCCTGCCTGTAGGTCACGGCGTTGCATTCCTTCCACACAATTAAAAATACATGTAGGCCTGCCACAGCAACTTGTAAAGGACTGCAGATATAGTTTTTCCCTTCGTATTCTTCGTAGCCCAACTCATCTCATATGTCCAATCTCATGCTGTTCCACTATTCCCAATTCCAGCACCACTGGAACACGACTCCTATCCCGGATGGGATACAAATCTGTTGAATGGGTTGCAACCATGATGAATTCACCAGGAACGCAAAGTGGCAATTGTAATCTCCTCCACTTGTTCCCAAAATTTTATCCGCCTGGAAATCAATGAAAAAGCGCTTGAAGACCCGTGGGAATCGTGGAACAGCAGTCGTCTATGATCCATGCCATCACAGGTGGTATAATGTCTCGTATTATTTCCAGTGCACTCAGTACTGCAACCAGTGAAGGAATGATCCAAGCCCTTCGGCATAGCAACATCCTCACGTTCCACTGCAACAAAAATATTGGCAGTCTGGGAGATGAAAGATGGGCTCCCGTAAAATGGTCATGGGCTCACGTATCCCATAATGCATAGGTTCGCAGCTGGAGCTCAAATAGAATATCGGGAAGCTTCCCCAGCAGATAACCCCAGCTTCTTCGGTTGGGGGATACCGTTGTTGCAGAGGATCTCGTACCACTCATCCAAGAAAGGGAAATCAAGTGCGTCTTGTATTTTTAAGTAATGGCATCTTCATGATAGGCGAAATGATTGCTCAGCTTGCTTCCTTCTTCTATTCCCTAAAGTTAAGAGTTCACAGGAGAGAAGCTGCATCCATAACGAAGAGAACTCTAAGTGTACGAGGGTTCTGACTCCACACAAGGGGGCATGACCTAACCTAGGATTTAGACACTTTAGGAGAAACCATGCCATATTGAATTTGTAGTTAAAATAATCGAGAGATTGTTAGAATAATAGAATCAGACATCGAAGATTTCATAAAAAATGATCATGTTGTAGATGAGATTAAAAACCACCAACATGTTAACTTAGATTTTTCTGTAAATTTTCAGTTCAGTCAAACATAAGTCTAATAGGAAAATTATATCCTATCATAGGAGTTTGTGAAGTGGGTTGTGATCCAAGAAAAGCCCAAAAGCTCAAACTTTGGAGACATGCAAAGTTAGTATGTTCTATTAGAATGAGTATTAAAAAATGAAATTTTATTTTAGATAACTTTATAAAAAGGAGAACTGAAAATATGCAGAAGTTACACGACAGGTGAGAACTCACTTTATGATTTTTCAAATAAGTTTTCACCGACAGTGGTCCAATTTTTCCAATAAAAGCAGCCAGACATTGACCACAATGCAGTCAGAATGTCAATTGTGTTTTTACTGAGAACTTGCTCTTGTTGATCAAATGTGAGCCCATGGACTTGGGCCCAAGGAGAGCCCAACCCTTTTAAGTTGGCCCATCTATTTTCTTTTTCTTTTCCTTTCTTTCTTTTCTCTTCCCCACCGCCTTACGCCTCTTTTCCCCTGTCAATCAACTTTTTCTCTTTTTCTCTCCATCCTTCTGGAGACATTGCCGAATACAAGCGCGCGAGAGAGAGCGAGAGAGGGAGAAAATTTTTGCACGAAGAGAAGGTGAGGTCGAAGAGAGGAGTTAAACAAAAAGGGGAACAACGGTAAGTTTAAATAGTTAAATATTTAGTTGGTATATATGTATATGTTGATTTCATCATTTGGTTTTGGCGGTGGAAAATGGGAGGAAAAGGAAGAAAGGAAGCAACGGGAACGAAGAAGCCAAGAGTAGGGAAAGAGAAGGGTGTGGGAGGAAACTGATTTTCGGCAGTGGAAAAAAAAATAGAAAGGAAAAGAAAGAAAGAAAGCCACGGGAACGAAGAAGGGAAGAGAAGGGAAAGGAAAGGGTTTAGGAGGAAATTGATCAGGGGAGTGGAAAAATATAGAAAAAAAAGAAAAAGAAAAAGAAAAAGAATTGAAGGGACGAGGACGAAGAAGAAAGAAAATAAAAAGGAGAAAGAAAATAAAAATATAATAATAAATAAATAAATAAAATAATGTATATATATATATATACATAATGAGGTCGAGAACCATTTAAATTAGTTATAAGATTATTTATTTGGTTAAGGTATAAATTATTATATGATATGTATTAATTTTATGATGAATCAAATGATAGGTGCTGAGGAGAACCGGGATCAACGCTTAGAGGACCCTGCTTTGTGAATTTGACCGACTAAGGGGGTTGTGAGTACATTCTTCCATTGTGGAATGATCTGTTCGTGTTTTGGTTTATCGCAGTTATGATCGAGAATTGAGTAGTTGGTAGATATCTGTGTGATACCGGTAGTGAGCATACATTCATTCATTCATCTTGCATATTGCTTGTGCTTGTGTATAACCATGGTGACCGCTAAGCCGACGGAATAGAAATGGGCCTTACTGATCTACCGCGGGTTCCCGGCGGGATATAAACATGGGACATGAGTGACGCTGGCTCTGTGACCCCAGTGGAATATGTGAGCTGACTCCCCCGGACCCTGTCATGAAAAACAAAGACCAGAGAGGAGAGGAAAGAAAAAGAGAGAGACTTGAGGATGACGGGTCCACTCTTACCGCCAGAGGTTAATAGGCGGCCCCCGCGTGCGTGCGAAGGGAAGGGGCACGGGAAGTAGAATGCTAGGAAATGATTGAGGTGCGGGGTCGCGGTACTGTTTTGGGGAGAGCTGTAGTAACGGTACCGCCATAACTCTGTCGCAGAGGTAATGCGACCCCATGGTTATTGTTTGATATGCTTGTTACATGCATTGCATTAGGTGGGTCGTGTGAAGTTGGCCAAGTTGCCAACGACCCCATGTCCATGGTAGATAAATCGTATGAGTTGATACGATCGTGTAAGGATATAGGTGAGCCATATGTTATTCCACTCTGGAATTTTGTATTCACTGAGTTGCAGCTCACACTCTCTGCAAATCGTTTTTCTACAGATAGGGAGGACACTCAGCCGTGTGGAGCCGCCCAAATAGACCCGGGGATCAACTAGGATAAGTGTATTTTGATAGGGTATGTATAGAAGTCATGTATAATGTGATTTCATATCACGACCTGAATATCTGGTGGTTGAAAACTGTTGTTTTGGAAATGGTTGTGGATGGATGTGGCTGGATTTGGCGTGTTGAGCTGAGTTATAACAGGTTTTGCGTTTCTGGTTAGTCCTAAATACAGGGGAAACTCTGCCGGGTTTTCGGGTCGTGACAAATTTTTGGTATCAGAGCCTAGGTTATAAGATTCTGTAGACTCTAAATAGCTGGTTGATCCCCACATGGCTTTTAGGATAGGTAGGAATCCCACGGCTGAGTTATTACTAATTATTTAGTGATTTATATGCTTAAGCTGCTCATGTTGATAGGGTACAACTTAGATATGAGGCCCAGACGCACCCGTCGTGTGCCACGAAGGTATCAGACTGAAAATGTGGTTGGTCAGGAGACACCTCAGGCCCCAGATGAAGGGCAACATTCTCATACAATTCCTCAGGAAATTCCTAGAGAGCATGCTGAGAGGGACACCTATGTCCGAGATACTCTAGATGCAGTGGCACGCATGATGGAACAACAGACTCGGCTTATGGAGCAACAGGCAATTCTGGTGCAGCAACAGATGACGGCACAAGCTCACTCTACAGAGCAGCAACACCGTGTGCCATATGAAGCCTTTAAGAAGTTGGGACCCCCATCATTCTCAGGGACTGTGGACCCTATAGAGGCAGAGAACTGGGTTGCTGACATGGAGAAAATCTTTTCGGTGATGGATGTCACCGACACACAACAAGTTGTCCTTGCCACCTTCATGCTGACAGGTGATGCCCGATACTGGTGGGAGGCCACTCAAAGACGACTGGACCCAGCTCCAACAACTGAGGTTACTTGGTCCCAGTTCACACAAGTGTTCTTCGACAAGTATTTCCCAATCTCATACCGACGGGCAAAGGAGAGGGAATTTTTGAGTCTGAAACAAGGAGACATGTCCGTTGCTGAGTATGAGATGAGATTCACTTCCTTGTCGCGGTTTGCCTCAACATTGGTCAACGATGAAGTCTCTAGATGCAACCGTTTCCTGGAAGGATTGAACACTGATTTGAGATCTCGACTCTCCATCCTTGAACTCTCAAGATTCTCCGAGCTGTACAATAAGGCTCTCATCGCTGAACAAGGCTTGCAGGATGAGGCTATGGAAAGGGGACAGCACAAGAAGACCCGATATGCTTCTAGTCCGAAAGGATCTTCTAGGACATCCAAGAGGGGTGGACTTGCTTCCAGTTCGGCTAAGGGCAAGTCTGTCTATCAGTCAAGTTCAACATCAACCGACCATCCCAGGACAGTGCCTTGCCGGGAATGTGGTCAACCACACATGGGTGAATGCCGAGCGGGATCCATGGGGTGTTTCCATTGTGGCCAACTGGGTCACATGAAGAGGAATTGTCCCTTGCTAAGTGCGAGAGAAGTGACCTGCTACCGTTGTGGATTGAAGGGGCATGTGCAACGGCAGTGCAGGCAAGGAGACTCGTCGGTTGGGAGCATCACTAGAGGGAGTGGGATTCGAGGGAGACCCTTTGTGGGTAGAGGACGAGGACCGGCCAGTGGGACCAGAAGTTTCCAGGGATGCGAGGGGTATATGGCATATGTGGTAGCCACAGGGGTAGAATTCCCAAGTATCAAGGAAGTTCCAGTGGTGTGCGAATTCCAAGATGTTTTTCCAGAAGATCTGCCCGGATTGCCGCCAGACAGGGAGATTGAGTTTACTATTGAATTGGAACCTGGCACCGCACCGATCTCTATTGCACCCTATCGTATGGCTCCACTAGAGCTCAGGGAATTGAAGGATCAGTTACAAGAACTCCTGGAGAAGGGATTCATCAGGCCTAGTGTATCACCTTGGGGTGCTCCAGTGCTATTTGTGAAAAAGAAAGATGGTACCTTACGATTGTGTGTGGACTATCGACAGCTGAATCGGGCCACAGTGCGCAACAAGTATCCATTACCTCGAATAGATGATTTGTTTGATCAGCTCCAGGGTGCTAGTGTGTTTTCAAAGATTGATCTTCGTTCAGGGTATCATCAGCTGAAGATAAGGGAGTCGGACGTGTTGAAGACTGCTTTCCGCACTCGGTATGGACATTATGAGTTCCTTGTCATGCCTTTTGGATTAACAAACGCCCCTGCAGTCTTTATGGATTTGATGAACAGGGTATTTCAACCTTATCTTGACAAGTTTGTGGTAGTTTTTATCGATGATATTCTGGTATACTCGAGAGACAGGAGCGAGCATGAACAACATTTAAGGGTAATATTGTAGACATTGAGGGAGAAGCAACTCTATGCAAAGTTCAGCAAATGTCGGTTTTGGTTAGACCAAGTGGAATTTCTTGGACATGTAATCACAGGCGAAGGTGTGTCAGTAGACCAGTTGAAGATTGAAGCTGTTTTAAGCTGGGAACAACCGAAGAATGCAACAGAGGTACGAAGTTTCTTGGGCTTGGCAGGATATTATCGAAGGTTTGTTGCAGAGTTTTCTCTCATTGCCGCACCACTAACCAAGCTGACACGGAAGAACCAGAAGTTTGTGAACAGAGCTTCCAAGAGTTGAAACGCCGATTGACTACTGCCCCAGTCCTTGTCATTCCCTCCCCAAATGAAGGGTTCGTGATTTACAGCGATGCATCTCATCAGGGGTTAGGCTGCGTGTTAATGCAACAAGGTAAGGTGGTAGCATATGCTTCTCGTCAACTCCGCACTCATGAGAAAAACTATCCTACACATGATTTAGAGTTAGCTGCAGTGGTATTTGCCTTGAAGTTATGGAGACACTACTTGTATGGAATGAAGTGCGAGATTTACACGGATCACAAGAGTTTGAAGTACCTATTCTCACAGAAGGAGTTAAATCTGAGACAAAGGCGATGGTTAGAGTTGATCAAGGACTATGATTGTACAATTCATTATCACCCAGGGAAGGCGAACGTAGTGGCAGATGCTTTGAGTCGAAAGTCCTCAGCCCTAGCAAGTCTTTACAGTATTCAAGATACATTGTTCAATGAGTTGAGGTCCATGAGAGCCAACCTGCAGGTAACCACTGCTGGATCGTTAATGGCAATGTATGAGGTGAAACCAATTCTTATGGATCAGATTCGAGATGCCCAACAAGTGGATTCGTTCTTGACAACGGTGAGACAGGAAGTGATGGAAGGGAAGAGAGCTAAGTTTGAGGTGAACAAGGATGGCATAGTGATGTTTAAGAACCGAACTTGCATTCCAGACAATGATGAGCTTAAGAAGGAGATTCTCACGGAGGCGCATAACTCACCCTATGCCATGCATCCAGGCAGCACGAAGATGTATCACGGCTTGAAGGAAAACTACTGGTGGAATGGTATGAAGAAAGATGTAGCTGAATTTGTGGCCAAATGCCTAACTTGCCAACAGGTGAAAGCCGAGCATCAACGTCCCTCAGGTTTACTACAGCCGTTGCCCATTCCTGAGTGGAAATGGGAAAAGATTACCATGGATTTCGTATCTGGACTTCCTCGAACTCAGAAGGGGTATGATTCTATTTGGGTGATAGTGGATAGGTTGACAAAGTCTGCCCATTTCTTACCTGCAAAGTCCACATTTGGAGCGGATAGGTTGGCAAGATTGTTCATTGACGAGATCGTGAGGTTACACGGAGTCCCGGTATCCATTGTATCAGATAGAGGTTCCTACTTCACATCCAAATATTGGGACAGTTTCATGAGGACAATGGGTGTGAGATTGAATTTTTCTACTGCATTTCACCCAGAGATTGATGGACAATCAGAACGAACCATACAGACACTAGAGGACATGTTGAGGGCTTGCGTTATAGACTTTTCAGGTAGCTGGGATGAACACTTACCTCTCATAGAGTTTGCCTACAACAATAGTTACCACTCTAGTATTGGTATGGCACCGTATGAATCACTATATGGAAGGGTCTGTCGAACTCCTGTGTGCTGGAATGAGGTCGGAGAACGAAAATTGATTGGGCCAGAGATTGTGGATGTGACCACGGATAAGGTGAAGGTTATAAGGGAAAGATTAAAGACCGCCCAAGATCGACAGAAGAATTATGCAGACAAGCGGAGGAAGGATTTAGAATTTCAAGTTGGTGAGTTTGTTTTCTTGAAGGTATCTCCCTGGAAGGGCATCATGAGGTTTGGTAGGAAAGGCAAGCTTAGCCCCAGATACATCGGACCATATGAGATCCTAGAGCGGGTGGGCAAGGTGGCATACCGATTGGCACTACCTCCGGACCTATCTCGCATACACAATGTGTTCCATATCTCCATGTTGCGCAAGTATGTCCCCGATCCTTCTCATGTCCTTGCTTATCAACCAGTGGGATTGAATGAGCATTTGAAGTATGAGGAAGAACCGGTGGAGATCTTAGATTGGAAGGAACAAGTCCTACGGACCAGACGAGTACCGGTAGTGAAGGTCCGGTGGAGGAACCAGTCAAAGGAGACAGCAACTTGGGAGCCTGAGGAAGCTATGAGGAGTAACTATCCCTACCTTTTCCCTGGTATAGGTAACTGAATTTCGGGGACGAAATTCTGAATTAGTGGGGAGGAATTGTGAGCCCATGGACTTGGGCCCAAGGAGAGCCCAACCCTTTTAAGTTGGCCCATCTATTTTCTTTTTCTTTTCCTTTCTTTCTTTTCTCTTCCCCACCGCCTTACGCCTCTTTTCCCCTGTCAATCAACTTTTTCTCTTTTTCTCTCCATCCTTCTGGAGACATCGCCGAATACAAGCGCGCGAGAGAGAGCGAGAGAGGGAGAAAATTTTTGCACGAAGAGAAGGTGAGGTCGAAGAGAGGAGTTAAACAAAAAGGGGAACAACGGTAAGTTTAAATAGTTAAATATTTAGTTGGTATATATGTATATGTTGATTTCATCATTTGGTTTTGGCGGTGGAAAATGGGAGGAAAAGGAAGAAAGGAAGCAACGGGAACGAAGAAGCCAAGAGTAGGGAAAGAGAAGGGTGTGGGAGGAAACTGATTTTCGGCAGTGGAAAAAAAAAATAGAAAGGAAAAGAAAGAAAGAAAGCCACGGGAACGAAGAAGGGAAGAGAAGGGAAAGGAAAGGGTTTAGGAGGAAATTGATCAGGGGAGTGGAAAAATATAGAAAAAAAAGAAAAAGAAAAAGAAAAAGAATTGAAGGGACGAGGACGAAGAAGAAAGAAAATAAAAAGGAGAAAGAAAATAAAAATATAATAATAAATAAATAAATAAAATAATGTATATATATATATACATAATGAGGTCGAGAACCATTTAAATTAGTTATAAGATTATTTATTTGGTTAAGGTATAAATTATTATATGATATGTATTAATTTTATGATGAATCAAATGATAGGTGCTGAGGAGAACCGGGATCAACGCTTAGAGGACCCTGCTTTGTGAATTTGACCGACTAAGGGGGTTGTGAGTACATTCTTCCATTGTGGAATGATCTGTTCGTGTTTTGGTTTATCGCAGTTATGATCGAGAATTGAGTAGTTGGTAGATATCTGTGTGATACCGGTAGTGAGCATACATTCATTCATTCATCTTGCATATTGCTTGTGCTTGTGTATAACCATGGTGACCGCTAAGCCGACGGAATAGAAATGGGCCTTACTGATCTACCGCGGGTTCCCGGCGGGATATAAACATGGGACATGAGTGACGCTGGCTCTGTGACCCCAGTGGAATATGTGAGCTGACTCCCCCGGACCCTGTCATGAAAAACAAAGACCAGAGAGGAGAGGAAAGAAAAAGAGAGAGACTTGAGGATGACGGGTCCATTCTTATCGCCAGAGGTTAATAGGCGGCCCCCGCGTGCGTGCGAAGGGAAGGGGCACGGGAAGTAGAATGCTAGGAAATGATTGAGGTGCGGGGTCGCGGTACTGTTTTGGGGAGAGCTGTAGTAACGGTACCGCCATAACTCTGTCGCAGAGGTAATGCGACCCCATGGTTATTGTTTGATATGCTTGTTACATGCATTGCATTAGGTGGGTCGTGTGAAGTTGGCCAAGTTGCCAACGACCCCATGTCCATGGTAGATAAATCGTATGAGTTGATACGATCGTGTAAGGATATAGGTGAGCCATATGTTATTCCACTCTGGAATTTTGTATTCACTGAGTTGCAGCTCACACTCTCTGCAAATCGTTTTTCTACAGATAGGGAGGACACTCAGCCGTGTGGAGCCGCCCAAATAGACCCGGGGATCAACTAGGATAAGTGTATTTTGATAGGGTATGTATAGAAGTCCTGTATAGTGTGATTTCATATCACGACCTGAATATCTGGTGGTTGAAAACTGTTGTTTTGGAAATGGTTGTGGATGGATGTGGCTGGATTTGGCGTGTTGAGCTGAGTTATAACAGGTTTTGCGTTTCTGGTTAGTCCTAAATACAGGGGAAACTCTGCCGGATTTTCGGGTCGTGACATCAAACCAGCCTTTTTTTACTCCCACTTTTCTCAATTTGAAAATTTCCTTCCACTAATAATTCCATGATATTTTTGGTTGCCAAGATGCATAGTTTGATAAATTCTTTAGTGAATGCCATGTCCTTTGAGAGTATTTCACAAATTTGGTAAAATATATCCACATTTTTTGGAATGTTCATGATATTAATTATTAAAAAAAAGCACAAAAAATGATTGTCGGATCTGTTACGTACTCAAAACCCGTTAATCGAGTTCATAGATGCATGGCAGCATCAATTCACCTAGAAACCTCTCCTCGACCTTTCACCATAATTTAGATTTCTGATGGAATTGTAAGCAAAATAAATTCACTCTATTTAACTGTGAAAGAGCAAATAAATCACCGAGCAATGATAGGCAAGTTGGGACATTTCTGCACTTTGATTTGTGAAACCTGCGATGCCTGTTGAAAAATCCGCGAAACAGAAGAGTTAATCCAGGCGGCTGATTAAATTGAAGCAAATCTCAGGTCAAGTCAACCACGCTGTTGGAGAAGTGCAGTCTTCTTCCGCCATACAAACATCTCTGCCACTATATCTTCTTCATTGGGAGGGAGGAAGGAAGCAAAAGCACTTTCCATCTATCCCTGAAATTAAGCTTGCGCTGCGTTGCTTATTCAAAGATGCTAACCCTGAAAAATACAGGAAGTATGAGCACGTTAGTGGCCGCAGAGTCGTCACTTCTGATGGCTTTGCTACTTGGAAGTTTGAGCGCTGACACACAGCCACCCCCACCACCAAAGCCAGCCTGCTCCTTGGCAATTATTACACTTTTTTTTAGTGAAAGTTCTTATGTTTATTCAAATGATAAAGCAAAGCCACTCAATCAAAAAACCGTATAAAATGTTATTAAAAAATATAATTAGCAATTACTTTAAGAGAACAGGATCGGCAGGCATCTTGTGGATATTTTTTGTAACTCCAAGTGTCCTTACTACGTTTCCTTTAATGTCAACATTCAATGCGAGAAATTGAGTCTTTTATCAGAAAAATAAAACTAAAGATTATGATAATCCTTTTTTTTGTTAAACGTAGGATTATCGCTTTTATAAATTGAGTGAAAATTTTATATGGTAGCAAAACATATTATCATGTGGCCTCATACCTCACTAAGGCCCGAGACTAAAAGAAGGTTTGAGATCAGTTATTAATTAGTCCGAGACGAAATATGAAGTTGTGTTTGTGTTTTGTATGTGGGCTTAAAGAGGGTAACTAGCATATGAGAAGGCAGAGCAATCGAGCGACTGTAATCCCTACAATTTGTTCGAATTTATAGCAAGAAGCAAACTACTTATTTCCTTAAGATTCAGAGAAAATATAGCACGTGCAATAAATATTCCAATAAGAACTACATTAACAGAGTAAATTTCCCATGTATCACCATGATTCGCTAGGTAGGAATGGGCGAACATCTGAAAAAGATGTAGCATCAGCCTTTGTCCCGTATCCTCTCGATGCATACGTTGCATCAATTATCCCCGGTGACTCAGCCTTCTTGTGATCACGTTTAATTTCTTGACCTTCCTCAATAATGGAAGCTGCTAGCACAGGGTTTGTTATGCCTTCCAATTCCATCACCACTTCTCTCATCGTTGGTCTTTCCCGCCCTTTGGGACTTAAGCACTTCCTTACAAGGTTTGCCATTGTAGTAATCTCTTCCTCTCGGGCTCCCTCATAAACAGTGGCATCGACTATATCAAAAAGATGATTTTCCTCCATAGAAACGAAGAAGTATGCCGCCAAGCTTCTTCCTTCGCTAACTCTAAGTGAACACACTGGCTTTTGTCTTGTCAAGAGTTCAACAAGAACCACCCCGAAACTATAAACGTCACCTTTGTCGGTAAACTGTCTTGTCTGAAAGTACTCCGGGTCCAAGTAGCCGAAGGTTCCCTGAACCAATGTGGTCAAGTGAGTCTGATCAAGGGCAACTGATCTTGAAGTCCCGAAATCGGCAATTTTTGCATGATACTTCTCATCTAGGAGTATGTTTGAAGACTTGATATCACGATGATAAACAGGGATGGATGCTGAAGAGTGTAAGTAGAATAGGGCACCTGCAACTTCAATGGCAATACGTAGTCGCGCCTCCCATGGAATAGAGACTTCCTGGTCATGGAGGTACTGGTAAAGAGTCCCATTGGGAATGAACTCATACACAAGAAGGGGAAATTCGCTCGCCAAGCAGCACCCCAAGAGCTTCACAATGTTTCTGTGGTTGATTTGTGAGAGGATAACGAGTTCATTGATGATGGGTTCAACATTCTCCTCATCTAATGCTACCGTTTTCTTAACAGCAACTATTCGTCCATCTGTCAACATCCCTTTGTAAACAGTACCTTATCCACCTTTTCCGAGGATTCTATCACCGTTAAAGTGGTCAGTGGCCTTATCCAACTCCTTGGGAGTGAATAGTCTACCCTTCTCGACATTACCTTCTGGTGAAGACAGTTGCCATGCTAAGGTAATCTTTTTGAAGAACCTCGATTTGAGCTTGGCCTTTCTCCTTTTCTTGATAAGTCTGCATGTGCACCATGGTATGCAAATCAAGATTAACATCCCGATTGCCGGACCAGAAAGTATAACTGTTTTTAAAGGAAGATAAGGAAACGTGTATTAGAGTCAACTAATAGTTCATGTCTCGAAGCAAGAACTTGACTTGAACTCGTGAGCGCACAATGGCATCGTAAATCAAAACTAAACTAGTGATCAGTATTTTGCTTCAGTGTTGATCACTCTCTGTGCATGGGTTACAAGATTTTGATTGGATCATACCTATAGTGATGAACGGAATTTCTATTCCTGTTTTACTCAGGCAGTGATAAGAACCTGGTGTGTTCCTACACTTACGTGGGTCACCACATGGCATTCCTCCATTGGAATATTGAATTTCGCATTCATTAATATCTGATACACAAAGGATGTAAGACCAGATAAGGCAAGAGTTAATAAGGAAACGCAGCGCATCAAAATGATAACAAACAATTGAGGCCTTGTTTGCAGACGTGATAGACGAAGAAAATCGTGTATAATCTCATAGATGATATGAGAGTTACTTTAATTAAATGAACTTCCTTGGACTTTCTTCCTGAGGCTGGTTCGTATAAATTGGTCAGAAAAGGCGCTTCCCAAATAAAACTATGCGCGAAATAAAATCCATACTTCAAATTATGTGCACACCATTATTACATATAACTACGTATCTGCTGAATTATATATTTCACTGAACTCCAATAAATGAGGGGAAAATGGATTTATATGGCACGATAACTAGCATACCTTTGCATCCGTCCTCTATGTATGGGTTGCCGTAGAAGCCATATCTGCAAGTACAGTTGATAAATGTAGTATTGCTAACGTGGATGTCAAGCACTTCCTGGCACTCTGCGCTTTCACGACTATCAGGATAATAATAATAATGCCCAGCATATGGATTGCGCTTTAGTCCAATCGATGTCGGAAAATTAGCATCCACTATTCCCCATCTCAGCACCACTGGAACTTGACCCCCATCCCGGATGCTATACCTATCAGTGGAGTTGGGTTGGAACCACGTTGAATTCACGAGAAATGCAAACTGGCAATCGTGATCACCTCCACTTGTTCCCAGGATTTTGTCCCCCTGGAAATCAACACTAAAGTCTTCAACAACATCAGGGATTGTCCACTGGCAGCAGTCGAAGCCATTGCAAGAGCCATAACGCCTAGTATTATTTCCAGTGCACTCAGTTTTACATCCGACAAAGGTATGATTCCAGCCATTAAGCACAGCTATATTCTTACAACCCACTCAACAAAAATGTTGTCGGTTGGGGAGATGAAAAATGGGCTCCGGCAAAATGTCACAGGCTCACGCATCCCATGATGCGTAGGTTCACAGCTTGAGTTCGAGTAGAATGTCGGGTAATCAACTGCAATTGTGTTAGGGTAATCAGAATATAGCTGACGAGGAAAGGATATGTTGAGAACCTGTAAGTCGAGCTTCTTCAATCGTGGGATATTGTCGTTGCAGAGAATCTCGTACCATTCGTCCAAGAAGCAGTTTGCATCGATCCCAAAGGGAAAAGGAATGGTTATGTTGCCACAGTTATCTGGGCAATTACTGCTCTTTGTGAGAGGGTAGATTGGGTAAGGCGATGCTACCGCCACTGATATGGATAGGAGTTGTAAGGAACATAGAATGAGTAGGACATGAAACAATAGCTTTGCTATCATTTTGTTCCTAGTTTTGGCGAGCAGAAAATTAGCAGAAGAATCAATGGGTTGTGATGCTTATATAGATCATGTGGAGAACTTGTCATAATGCAAATTAACTGAATATTGCATCCAAAAGACTAGTGAAAAGGTGCAATATGGCGATGGATGGGACCGTCTGCCTATTGCCTAACTCTTCCAAGAGTTTGACATGGCGATTTTCGAAAAACGTTTCCAACTTCGTCGCTGTTCAACCTTTAGTAGCTCCCTTTGCTCTGCGGAATTCATCCGGCCGACCTGCCAGCTTGTTACTGATCTCCGCTCAATCAGGACCTCGTTTACAAGTTTGAAATTAATTTACATGAAACTGAAAGAGATTGCCAAAATGAAGAAAACTCAAGTGTAAGTGAGTATAAATATTGTTGAAGTCCTGGATTTCTCGGGGACAGCATCTAACACAAATACATGAAGCTCCAGATCAGAAGACGACAAAGGGCTGCTGCTCCTTCAGCCATCCACCCCGATTCATTAGGACCTTTTCCGCAATTTGCCGCAATGGACGACAACTGAAACATCACGGTTGACTTGACTCGTTATTGTTATCTCTTATTTTCCATCGATTTATTAGCCGCCGAGCTTGAAGAAAGCTCTGTGCTTCCCTTACTCTCTCAAAAGAGATGGCAAAATCGATGCTTTATTCTGTTCTTTTCTTTTTCTTTTCTTTTGGTAGAAAAGGACAATATATTAAGTTAAAAGTAATCACCATAGTTTTAAAAATCGGACCGAACTAGTCAGTTCGATCGGTTCAACCTGGAACCAGCCACTCAACCGGTCCAATCCTATAAAAGACTCAATTACACTTTTAAAAAGATCAACTCTAGTTGAACCATCTGATCAGTGAATCCAATTGAACCAGTAAAAATACTGGCTAACCTAAAATTAAAAAAATAAAAAAAACCTATCATAATGTATCTATTTTACTATATTTATATTTATATTTTATATTAAAATTTTATTTAATATAATAGTTATAATAATGATTTTTATTATAAATCATATTTAAATTATAATATTATGTATTTATTATTATTATTATTATCTATTAAGTATATGGTTCAACTCATTAAACCTCCAGTCCGACATATAAACCCAGGTCTATACTGGTTTTCAATCCAGTCTGATTTTAAAAACTAATGCTGGCTAGAACTAAGGCAATGGCCATAGGAAATGCATCTAGTCGTCCATCTCCCAGTATAATCCGCTGGAATTACATGCAAAAGTTTTACAGGGGGAATAGTCCCAAACAAGAAGGCCCAGAGCTCCATCTTTCCGATCCCGCCCAGCCTTTACAAGCCAATCCGTCGCTTCATTCGCTTTCTGATTGACGTGGGATGCTGCCACCTCCTTGATCTCGCAGAATAGTCCGGTGCCTGTTCTGTTTGCAGGAGTCATTAAGACTTGAGGCTTGCTGCCGTGAGAGAGGGCCCCTCTTTGTTCAGATAATTTTTTTTTTATTTTCACTTTTAATAAGTAATTATTATATTTATTCAATTATTAGAGCGAACCACTCCATTAAAATACAGTCTAAAATATAATTTAAAAATAAAAATAATATGAAAATATTATAAAATTTATAACGCATCTAAGAGTACCGAATTAGCATCATCTACAACATATATATATATATATACATATATATATTGGAACTCCGAGTGTGTCCTCACGTATGTTTTCATTCTATGGGCGTCGGTCAGAAATCTTAATTTGAGTGATAGGTGGACTAAAAATGGCTGTCTTGATTATTCAACGGTGAAAGGAAGGATTAAACCATCATTTCAATACAAGAGATCTCGAGATTAATAGCAGAACTGTCGGTGTTCCATTTGCTGGGAAGTAAATGGAAATATTTCACCGACAGTAGTTCAAATCTTCCCATAAAAGCGGCCAGACCTTGACCATAGTGCAGTCAGCATGTCACTTGTGCTTTTACTGAGAACTTGCTCTCGTTGATCGTAGCTGCCTTTTTTGACTCCCACTTTTTCTCAATTTGAAGATTTCCTCCCCCAAAATCTCATCTACCCTTCCCAAGTCTGACAATTGGTGTGAGGCAAGTTCCCCACTAAGAGCAATTAAGCTCGAGATATTGCAGAGATTTCACCTGAAGCAACAGCATTACTGGAGCCTTCTCCTCCACAACAGCAATATCGAGATGATGGATAGACAATCCATTCAAGATCTACTTGTAGAGACCCAACTCGGACAAAGCAAGGCGGACCTGATCTTGTGGGCCGCTACTAACGCCGGTAAATTCACAACATCCGGCTCTCCGTGTGCTTTTTTGAGGAGGAAGAGGAGTAAATTGTCCCCAGTTCAAACTCTGCATGGTTCAGCCCTAGTGTGCCTAAACGTTGCTTCATCGGTCGGTTAAACTTATAGCTTAGATATACAAGACAAGCTAGCCACTAAGGACGGAGTTCGAAAAGAGTGCCCGTAAAAATATGAAGCAGAATTACTCTGTTGATTCCGTTCGGTGTGCCACTGCTGCAGATTTATTCCCCACTTCGCCAGGCTCTTCCTCTGAACGTGGCTTTGTGCTTTGCTGTGCAGATTAGGGAGTCCCTTTAGTCTCCCTGTAACTGAATTCCCAATGTAGACCCAAACACTATTCAATAAATGAGATTGCGAGACAGAACAAAGATAAGGGTTTACTGCCAGGGGTCGTTACAAGGAGAAAGACACCATACAAGCTGCCAGCTTGATATCTCAAGTTCACACAGTTGGCCTTCGAGCCCAAACATTCAAGCGAATGGGGTTAAATTTTTATTCTTTAACATGAAATTAAGAGAATGATCCATCGCACACACACATGAGAAGAAAGTGTCTCAAATGATATTCTTGCTCAAAATCCCCGTAAATCCGATGATGCAAAAAGCAAGTCAACATATTCTCCTCATGTAAAATGTGTTATATTATTTTGAAAATTTGCATACCATAAATTACAAAAACCGATGAAAAATGGTACTGTATTTTTTTTTTTTACGTGTTAGAGAGCCATTGATCGAGCCGCCGGTAGACGCTGAGATGCACTTTATGATTTTGTCATAGAAATATCTACCATGTCTTTCGAGTGGATGCAGACATATGTCTCATCAGCTGTAATTGTTTTGGCCGTGTCCTAGAAATCATGGAGGCATTTCCACTGTTCCTATTTATTGAGTCGTATAAATGGAGTAGATCCACAGAAGATTGGAAATGGCCAATCATCTACCTTTCCCAAGTCTGACAATTGGTGTGAGGCAAGTTCCCTACTAAGAGTAATTAAGCTCGAGATATTGCAGAGATTTCACCTAATGCAACAGCAGTACTGAAGCTTTCTCCTCCACACACGGGGCTACACAAGCCATATCGAGATCATGCATAGACAGTTAATTCAACAGCTACTTGTACGGACCCCACTCGAACCAAGCAAGGCGGACTTGATCTTGCGGCTAGAGATGTTAAACAAGCCAGGCTGGCCCAAAATTGGACCAGCCAAAGCTAGAACCGAACCAGACCACTCCTAACCCGGCCCAGAACCATTCTTATTGGGTTGAGTGGAGGCGAGGAGCCAGGTCAGAAACATAGGCCGGTACAATGGTAACAGGCCTAGGCTGGTAGCCAGGCCAAACAGTTCTAGGCCTGTTTGGAACTTGCCTAGTATGTGCCCGAACCGTCCTTTTAGCAACACTACTTGCGGCCCGCTATTAAAGTTGGTAAATTCACAACATCCACCTCTTGGCGTGCTTTCGAGGAGGAAAAGGAGTAAAGTGGCCCTGGTTCGAACTTTGTATGGTTTAGCCCTAGTATGCCTAAACATTGCTTCATCAGTTGGTTGAACTTAGCTGTACAAGACAAGCTAGCCACTAAGGACACAGTTTGAAAGAGTAAATATGGCACATAAATTGTGCTGCACAGCAGAGGAGAGCAGGGACCATTTATTCTTCTCGTGTCCCTCAGTAAAAAGGATTTGGAACCGACTATTGCAAAGGTGTGGCATCAATAGAGCATGCGGTGATTGGGGCCAAGAAAATTGCACGGGCGACAAAGTGTCTAAAGCTGCAATGGTCTTCATATTTTTTGTATTGTATGGAGAGAGAGGAAGTCTATATTACACTGCCAAGAGAATCCCTCCGAAGAACATTATTTCTGGGCCCTTGAGCCTTATTTTGGTCAAAGAGGGCCTCGTGAAATTGGGCTGCAAAGCCTTCTTCTTGTGCGAGCTCAAGCCCAAGAACATGGTTAGGGACCACATAAACCGCCATTGAGTGTAACTGGCAAGAAGCGATCACTGATTTTAGCTTTAAAGAAGAATAAGAACCACAAGAAAATGCTATTTGTTCAGCTGAATTTTCTTAAATTATTACACTTTTTTTTAGTGATAGTTATTATGTTTATTCGATTGCTAAAGCAAAGCCACTCAATGGGAGAACCGTATAAAATGTTATTAAAAAAATAATATAATTAGCAATTACTTTTTAAGAGAACAGGATCGGTATATATTTTTTGCAACTCTTACGTATGTTTTCTTTAATGTCAACATTCAATGTGCAAGGTGAGAAAATGATCCTTTTATCGGAAAAATAAAACTAAATATTCTAGTATATAAGAAACTAACGATAATCACTATCCTATTTTTTCTTTTCGTTAAATATCAGCTCAACACTTGTATAAATTGAGTGGAAATTCTATAAAGTATCATAGTATATTACCATTTGGCCTCACACTTCACTAAGGCCGGAGATTGAAAGAAGGCTCGATATCAGTTATTAATTAGCCCGAGATGGAAATATGAAGTAGTGTTTGTGTTTTGTATGTGGGCTTAAAAGAGGATAATTGGCATATGAGATGGCAGAGCAATCGAGCGACTGTATTCCCTACAATTTGTTCGAATTTACAGTAAGAAGCAAACTTCTTATTTCCTTAATATTCAGAGAAAATATAGAACGTGTAGTAAATATTCCAACAAGAACCACATTAACAGAGTAAATTTCCTACGTAATACCATGATTTGCTACGTAGGAATGGCCGAACATCTGAAAAAGATGTAGCATCAGCCTCTGTCCCTTATCCTCTCAATGCATACATTGCATCAATCATCCCCAGTGACTCAGCCTTCATGTGATTGCGTTTAATTTCTTGACCTTCCTCAATAATGGAAGCTGCTAGCACAGGGTTTCTCATGCCTTCCAATTCCATCACCACTTCTCTCATTGTTGGTCTTTCCCACCCTTTGGGACTTAAGCACCGCCTTACAAGGTTTGCCATTGCAGTAATCTCTTCCTCTCGGCCTCGCTCAAAAGCAGTGGCATCGACTATATCAAAAAGACGATTTTCCTCCACAGAAATGACGAAGTATGTCGCCAAGCTTCTTCCCTCGCTCACTCTCAGTGAACACACTGGCTTTTGTCCCGTCAAGAGTTCAACGAGAACCACCCCAAAGCTATAAACGTCACTTTTGTCTGTAAACTGGCTCGTCTGGAAGTACTCCGAGTCCAAGTAGCCGAAGGTTCCCTGAACCAATGTGGTCAGGTGAGTCTGATCAAGGGCAACTGATCTTGAAGTCCCAAAATCGGCAATTTTTGCATGATACTTCTCGTCTAGGAGTATGTTGGAAGACTTGATATCACGATGAAAAACAGGGATGGATGCCGAAGAGTGCAAGTAGAATAGGGCACCTGCAACTTCAATGGCAATACGTAGTCGCGCCTCCCATGGAATAGAGACTTCCTGGTCATGGAGGTACTGGTAAAGAGTTCCATTGGGAATGAACTCATACACAAGAAGGGGAAATTCACTCGCTAAGCAACACCCCAAGAGCTTCACAATGTTTCTGTGGTTAATTTGTGAGAGGATAACGAGTTCATTGATGATGGGTTCAACATTCTCGTCATCTAATGCTACCGTTTTCTTAACAGCAACTATTCGTCCATCTGTCAACATCCCTTTGTAAACAGTACCTTGTCCACCTTTTCCGAGGATTCTATCACCGTTAAAGCGGTCAGTGGCCTTATCCAACTCCTTGGGAGTGAATAGTCTCCCTTTCTCGACATTACCTTCTGGAGAAGACAATTGCCATGCTAAGGTAATCTTTTTGAAGTACCTCGATTTGAGCTTGGCCTTTCTCCTTTTCTTGATAAGTCTGCATGTGCACCATGGTATGCAAATCAAGAGTAACATCCCGATTGCCGGACTAGAAAGTATACCTGTTTTTAAAGGAAGATAAGGAAACGTGTATCAGAGTCAACTACTAGTTTATGTCTCGAAGCAAGAACTTGACTTGAGCTCGTGAGCGCACAATGGCATTGTAAATCAAATCTGAACTAGTGATCAATGTTTTGCTTCAGTGTTGATCACTTTCTGAGCACGGGTTACAAGATTTTGCATGGATCATACCTATAATGTTGAACGGAATTTCTATTCTTTTTTTTTAGTCCGGCAATGATAAGATCCTGGTGTGTTCCGACACTTATGTGGGCCACCACATGGGAATCTTCCGTAGAAATCTGGAATTTCGCATTCATTAATATCTGATACACAAAGGATGTAAGATCAGATAAGGCATCAGTTATTAAGGAAACGCAGCGCATCAAAATGATAACAAACAATTGAGGCCTTGTTTGCAGACGTGATAGATGAAGAAAATCGTGAATAATCTCATAGATTACATGAGAGTCACTTTAATCAAATGAACTTCCTTGGACTTTCTTCCTGAGGCTGGTTCGTATAAATTGGTTAGAAAACACCATTATTACATATAACTACGTATCTTTCAAGTATTAAAGAGAGTAAAGGTAATAATTACATTGAAAGGAAAAGTTAATATAAAGGGCATACCTTTACATCCATCCTCTATATAAGGATTGCCGTAGTAGCCAGAACTACAGTGGCAGTGATAAATGCATTATTTTTCATGTTGACGTAGCCCACTTCACGGCACTCTGCACTCTCAGAGTCATAATAGGACTCGTTTCTGAGCTGTGCAAAGTCATAATAATCAATATCGTAATAAGTACGGTTATGGAGCTTTTGTCCGATGGATGTTGGAAAGGTAGCATTGACTATTCCCCATGGCAGCACGACCGGAGCATATTCCCCATCCCGAATGGCATACAAATCTGTGGAGTTGGGCTGGAACCACGTTGAATTCACCAGGAATGCAAACTGGCAATCGTGATCTCTCTCACTTGTTCCTAGAGTTTTATCCCCCAGTAAATCAACGGTAAAGCCCTGAAGACCAGTGGGAATCATGGAACGGCAGCAATCCATGCCATCACAAGAGCTATAATGCTGTGTATTCTTTCCAGTGCACTCAGTAATGCAACCGGTGGAGAAATTATTCGACCCTTTAAGCAAAGCAACGTTCTCACACCCGACTGCAACAAAAATGTTATCAGTCTGGGAGATGAAGAATGGGCTCCCGTAAAAGATAACAGGCTCATGCATCCTATACTGCGCGGGCTTGCAGGTCGAGCCTGAGTAGAATATTGGGAAGTTAACCGTGATTGCAGTAGGGTCTCTAGAAAATTGATCGCGAGGAAAGGATATGTTGAGAACCTGTAACTCAAGCTTCTTCAATCGGGGGATACCATTGTTACAAAGGATCTCGTACCACTCGTCCAAGAAGCAGCCAGCTCCAACACCAAAGGGAAAAGGAATGGATGTGTTGCCACATCTATCCAGGCAATTGGTCTTGGCAAGAGGGTAGGTCGGATAAGGTGAGGCTACCACTATCGACATGGGTAGCAGAGGTAAGGAACATAGAAGGACTAGGAGTTGAAACATGATTCTGGCCATCACCTCTTTGCCTGCTTTGAACACTGAGAAATGAGCTGCAGAAGAATCAATGGGATGTGAAGCATATATGTGTATATATATATATATATATATAGACCGTAAGGCTCTATTCACTCACTAATGATCGAGCTAAGCTTTTGAGAGAAAGAAAAAGTAAAGCTGTAGCATGTGGAAGTAGTTGTACGGTAAAAAACTGGGTTCAGTCGTAAAGTCTACTCTTAAAACTAGAATTATCCTTAAAAAGACAATCTTCAACTTCAGTTGATCTATAATTCCATATAGTCACCTTTTTTTTCCCAAACTGAGACATCATATTAGTTTAATTTGATCAATGGTTATCTGACATGGTGGAGCATCACAAGAAAATTAGCTAGATAGATTAAACAAGACTCAACACTATTTGTAGGTATCATTAATCAAGGGAACAATGAAGTTCCTCCAAGGCACTGTGAGCTCTTTTAGTCTTATATGTACTAATTTATATAAATGCATACGTATATATTTATATATAAACCAATCGTATTCTTTCTTTCTTTTCTTTTTTTTTTGTTGGTAATGAAAAATAAAAATACGTGATGTTTGCTGCCGTGAGAGAGGGTCTTGAGGCAGGCACAGGGCTGAGGTGAACTTCATGAATTTTTCAAAGACATCAATAGGTTACCGTGTCCGTCGGGTGGCGACAGAGATATGTACCAGCAGCTTTGTTGTCTTGACTCCGTCCTATGAAATTACGGAGGCATTTCCTGAATCGAAATTCCTTTCTTATTTTCAATTTAAAAATCCTCACCTCAATAATTCCATGATATCCAATATTATTTCAGCTGTTCCTTTTAATCCGGCCTTAATAAATGGAGTACATCTATAGAAGGATGCTCTTCGTTAAGATGAATTTTCTTAATTTTCTCTTTTCATTTTTAATGAATAATTCTGATATTTATTCAATTATTAAAGAGAAGCATGCACTTTACTAGAAAATCGCATAAAATAAAAATAAAGATAATATGAGAATGTTATATAATTTACAATTCCTCTAAGAGCATGGAATTAGCACCTAGGACATATATATATATATATATATTAGAACTCTGAGTGTGTTCTAACATATGTTTTCGTCCTTGATGTCATCATTCAATGCATGCTCATCAGAAATCTTAATTTAAGTGATATTTGGAATTGCTTTTGCTCAAGTAAATGTGGACATGTAAAGAGAAATTCGCATTTGCAACAAAAAATTTCAATCGTAAAATTTAACAATAATACTGAAAATTTAACACTCATCGTCCATAAATTTATTTGAAGTATAAATAATATGAGAATTTCTTTATAAGTAATTACGTAATTGAAAATTACTTGCTTGATATGAATCAATATCTAGTAACTTATATATACATACATATATATATATAAACTAAGTGAATTCATTATTTTTCTATAATGAAATCTTTGAACACAAAACATAAATATCTCAACCCCACACAAGGGGACGTACATTATTGGAGAATGCACGTCCTAGGTCATGATTGACTTGACCTAGGATTTTGGACACTTTAACGTGCCGTATTGGAGAATTTCTAGTTTAGTATTATTGAGGGATGTTGCCGCATAGACTGTGATATTCCAAGGAAAATTGGGGACTGTCACTTGGAGTCGCATGGATGTCCCTCTCATTGGTTCGCATCATCTATCATTGTCGCATGAATGGGTCCAATTTTCTTAATTTGAAAATTCTCCCCCACAGTAATTCCATAGCATTTTGCTTGATCCTTTGTGCTAGTAATTTGACTGGTTATTAGATCAGGACTCTCACATTATTTGTTGTAAGTAATTGTCATACTATCGCATTACTTTAGAAATAGTGCAATACTATGCAATCATAAAATAATGGGTTAAATTTTTATTCTTCAATATGTGAAAGCTAACATTGCGAAGTTGAGGAATTTGCTATTCACTACTTGGGTTCCCCCTGCATCACTATTAGTAAAGTAATTAAGAGCGTGATTCATTCAACACATATATAAGAATAAAGTACCTAAAATGATATTTCTAATTGCTCAAAATTTCGTGAATCGGACTATGCAAAAAAAGAAAACAAGTCAACATATTGTTATGTAAACCAATACACACGCTCGATCGAAAATCACAGTTGACCATGGCAATCTCAATCTAACCTAGTAGCCGTGTGAGAAGGGCTCTGAGCAGGCAGAGTGAAGGTGCACTTCGTGGTTTTTCGCAAAAACCTCTACCATGTCTCTTGGGTGGATGGATGCAGACATAAGTGTCATAAGCTATTATTTTTTTCACCCTATCCCATGAAATTATGAAATCCCACTTCCCTTTGCTACTTGGAAATTCTACCCTCAATGATTCCATAATATCTAACGAATTTCTCTGCTCTTTGCTTAATTGAATTTTTTAAATTATTGCACTTTTTAGCGGATAGTTCTTATGTTTATTCAATTGGTAAAGTACAAGCACTAAATTATTAGAAAGCACCAAATCGGCACCTAGTACATGTATAGTGGAACAGAGTGCCTGCCCTCTGAAATTTTTTCCTTCCCCCATCCCTCAAAGTAAGATTTGATATCAAAGAAATTTGCATCCATAATAACGATAAGCAACCCCCAGTGCACGAAGTCTACAACTTTCCACGACTAGTGAGGCACACATGCTTGACTTGACTAGAAACTTTGGGCGCTTCAACCATAGTTTTAAAAACCGGATCGGGCAGGCCGATTCCCGGTTCGGTTCCTACAAAAAATCCAATTGCACATTCAAAGAGAAAAACTACAATTGAACTGGTCGGTTTCTAATCCGTCTAGTGAACCTAATTGAACCCATGAGAAAACTGACTTGCTTAAAATTAAAAAAATAAAAATCTGTTATAATATACCCATTTTATTTTACTAGACTTATATTTATATTTTATATTAAACTTTTATTTAATATAATGGTTATATTAATAATTTTTGTTATAAATCGTATTCAAATTATAATATTATTTATTAAACATGCAGTTCAACCCATTGAACCCCCGGTCTGACCCATGAACCCATGCCCACACCGGTTCCCGGCTCGGTCCAATTTTAAAAACTATGGCTTCAACGTAGGGGAAAACATGTCCTGATATTTACATTCTTAAGTGTATTTGCTATCAGCTCGACCACAGCCACTCTCTCACATATTTTATCTTACAATGGACATCTTATGTTACATAATAAACGCAAGCTAGTCAGCTTCCTATCTTCTTCTTGGCCACTTTCTCATCTCTCCCTCAACTTCTTAATCCATATGTCATTTCTCCGGTTTGAGGTAGATCTCTTGCCCAGAAATTCTAATAGAAAAACGTAGCTCTATTCAAACGGTTCATGGAACTAGATTTGACTATGACTGGCATCCTTGCTCAGGATCAGAAACATGCAATGATAAATTTTGCAAGTTGGGACATTTATGCCATTTGATTTGGGTGTGTTTCCAATAAATGTGACAACTGATATTACAACCACAGACCACTTAAGACTGGGTTTTAATTACATCTACGTACACCGTTAACATTCCAATAAATTGTAAATTCAATATTTAATGTAGTTGACACAATCTTATTTGGAAAATATTGCAATATCAATAAATATTGATATTGAATTGCCATGGTAACCTTTCTATAAAAATTAACAATAATACTAAAAATTTAACCATCATCATCTATAAATTTATTTTAAATATAAATAATATGAGAATTTCTTTATAATTAATTAGGTAATTGAAAATTACATGCTTGATATGAATCAACATCTAGTAATATATATATAAATCAAGTGTATTTGTTATTTTTCTATAATGATATCTTTGAATGCGCAATACAAATATCTCAACCCCATACAAGGGGATATGTACAGCTGACTTGACCTAGGATTTGGGACACTTTTACGGTGCCATATGGAAGAATTTCTTCTTTAATATTATTGAGGGATGATGCTGCTTAGATTGTGATATTCCAAGGAAAATTGGGGACTGTCACTTGGAGTTGCATGGATGTCCCCCTCGTTGGTGGTATCATCTGTTGTTGTCATGTGAATGGGTCCAATTTTCTCAATTTGAAAATTCTTCTCACAATAACTCCATAGCATTTTGTCTGATCCTTCGTCCTAGTAATTTGATTGATTCTTGGATCAGGACTCTCGTATTGTTTGGGGTGAGTATTTGTCATATTATCCCATTATTTTAGAAAAAGTGCAATATTATGCAATCATAAAATAATGGGTTAGATTTTTATTCTCTAATATGTAATTGCTAACACTGCAAAATTAAGGAATTTGCTATTGAGGAATTGGTTTCCCCCTGCATCACTTCCCTTAGTATTGAGGTCCACTATTAGTAAAGTAATTAAGAGAGATTCATTCAACACATATATGAGAATAAAGTGCCTAAAATGATATTTCTAATTGCTCAAAATTTCGTTAATCGGACTATGCAAAAAAAAAAAAAAGAGGATGCAAGTCACAATATTGTTATGTATACCATTACACACACTCGATCGAAAATAATACATGACCATGGCAATCCTAGTTTGACCTGGCAGCCTGTGAGGAGGGCTCCGAGCGGGCAAAGCGAAGGTGCACTTCGTGGTTTTTTACATAAATCTCTGCCGTGTCTTTTGGGTGGATGGATGCAGACATGTGTCATCAACTATTATTGTTTTCACCCTATCCCATGAAATTATGAAATCCCACTTCCATTTGCTACTTGGAAATTCTACCCACAATAATTTCATGATATCCAACGAATTTCCCTGCTCTTTGCTCAGCTGAATTTCTTAAATTATTGCACTTTTTAGCGGATAGTTCTTATGTTTATTCAAATGAAAAAGTACAAGCACTAAATTATTAGAAAGCCCCAAATCCAGGCAACCTGCCAGCTTGTTACTGATCTCCGCTCGATCAGGATCTCATTTTGAGGGAAGCTGCAGGCCCACTGGTCAGAACTCTCCTCCCATTACAAGTTTGAAATTAATTTACATAGTAAAAATTTTACTATTTTATAAGAGTTACGGACTCATATCAAATTAAAAATTTTAAATAGTAAAATAGTAAAATGTAAGCTATTGGGCTGCTGCTTAGAGACGGAAGTTCCATATCTGGTGTATGAGTTCATATCTAATGGAACCCTACATAGCTATCTCCACGAGCCAAATGAAGGAATTTTCATCTCAGGGGAGGTGCGCCTGAGACTCACCACAGAAGTTGTAGAAGCCCTTTCATACTTGCACCCTGCTGCATCTACCAATATTCTCTTAGATGACAAGTATCAAGCAAAAGTAGCAGACTTTGGATCTTCCAAATATGTTCCCCTCAACCAAACACATGTGATCGCCCTGGTGCAAGGAACTTTCGGTTACCTGGATCCAGAGTATTTCCAATCAAGCCAATTGACAGATAAAAGCGATGTGTACAGTTTTGGTGTGGTCCTTGTTGAGCTCTTGACTGGACAAACGCCCATCTCTTCACTTTGAGCTCAGGAGGGTATAGGTTTGGCCACATATTTCACCATAATGATGGAGGAGAATCGGCTGTTTAAAATTCTGGACAATCAGATATTGCAGCAGGCAGAGAAAGAACAGGTCATGGCTGTTGCTAACCTCACAAAAAGGTGTCTTCATTTGAATGGGAGAAGTCAGCCCACCATGAAAGATGTGGCAATTGTGTTGGGGGGCAGAAGAAGGCTGCTGGCTTCTATTAGCAATGTTCACCCGAGCAATGAGTTGACTTGTTGCTTGAGCACTGGCCAAACAAGTGAAGCAAGTCTAACTAGTCGGGATGTTCTCACATCAACATGCTCAGAAGTAATATTTATTTCTACTTTGATGGCGGATATGGAACCGCAGCTATGCACCCAAACATGGTGAAACATGGCTGACAACTGTCAATTTGCTGCCTTAATCTTTTAATTCCTCTGAGTGTACTTATTATTGGTGCAATTCTACCTCCTTATTCTATATCAAGTAATAAGAAGTTATATGTTCCAATCGGTCCTGTAGTCATGCCTCGGACCTTCACAGGTAATTTTTGCACAAGTCTCCCTTCATACAAGATTAGACTATTAGAAAGCCTTGTACCAAGCCATTCCCTAGTGCTAAAATTCGGTCAACTGAAATTTTCAACTGGTAAAGCTGCTGCTAGTGCTAGTGATTGTAGTAGTTGCCACGAACTAGAAGTATTCCGACCACAGACATCAATTGCTCCATCTTGTTTTCGGACTCCTTCAACTGTGACAGAAAACAGGGCCCCCTGTCTACTTTCCTTCTAAAGATACGGTTCGTGCCCAACTGTTGTACTAATTGTAGGGTACATAGAATGATCCTGTCAGCTTCGTACTTTACAAATCAAAGCTCTAGAGGAGCCATGACAGAGACACACCATCTAGAGCAGCTCGAAATTTAATAGCAGGTTGCCGGCTACTTAGCCCGTCTTCTCGGCAGTCTTCTGTTACCAGGAAGAAATCATCTTCAGTAGTCGAGAGAGCCAACGGACGTCTCGGGGAGAGGTGGGAGCCACGTGTCAACACGTGGACAGAGCTCATGGAGCTGAAGCCTAAGACTGAGCTGCGGGGGGTGTGCTTTGCTCCACCTAACAACAGACGGTTATGACAGTTATAACCGTGTAATGTGCGCTTCGAGGCTCATTAGTGTAGCCATAAATAGCTGATACAAAGATGACGTAAAGTGTGATATTCGCAAAATGGAGTAACACTTTTCCCATCCTATCTATTTATCTCTCTCTCTTTTCGAATGAGATCTATTCTGCAGTTCGTCCTTGCTCTGTTCTGTGCTCGCTGAAGCAGGGCACTGCTATTTCTTCGATCTTTCCTCATAATAGGACGCAGTCCCACTGACTGGGAGATCAGGTCTTGCAGGATCTTCGGCTGCCCCTGACTCAGGGCTGAAGAGGCAGGGGAAGTGCCTTCCTATGCCCATCTGTTGTTGTACTTCGGTAGGAGATAGACCAAAAACATCCAAGTGAGACGCAACACACTACACCACTCATCCAGTTTCTCTGTCCCTCGAAGTTTCTTCAATAAATGAGATTGTGAGACAAAACAAAGATAAGGATTCACTGCCAGGGGTCGTTACAGGGAGAAAAACACCGTACAAGCTGCCAGCTTGATCTCTCAAGTTCATACAGTTGGCCTTCGAGCCCAAACATTCGAGCGAATGGGGTTAAATTTTTATTCTTTAATATGTAATTAAGAGAATGATCCAAGGCACACATGAGAAGAAAGTGTCAAACGGTACCGTATGTTTTTGACGTATTAGATAGACATTGATCGAGCCGCCCGCAGACGCTGAGATGCACTTTATGATTTTTTCAAAGAAATATCTACCGTGTCTTTTGGGTGGATGCAGACATATATCTCATCAGCTGAAATTGTTTTCGCTGTTTCCTATGAAATCATGGAGGCATTTTGTCACGACTCGAAAATCCGGCAGAGTTTCCCCTGTATTTAGGACTAACCAGAAACGCAAAACCTGTTAAAACCCAGCTCAACACGCCAAATCCAGCCACATCCATCCACAACCATTTCCAAAACAACAGTTTTCAACCATCAGATATTCAGGTCGTGATATGAAATCACACTATACAGAACTTCTATACATACCCTATCAAAATAAACTTATCCTAGTTGATCCCCGGGTCTATTTGAGTGGCTCCACACGGCTGAGTGTCTCCTCTATCTGTAGAAAAACTTTTGCAGAGAGTGTGAGCTGCAACTCAGTGAATACAAAATTCCAGAGTGGAATAACATATGGCTCACATATATGTTCTTACACGACTATATCAACTTATACGATTTATCTACCATGGACATGGGGTCGTTGGCAACTTGGCCAACTTCACACGACCCTCCTAATGCAATGCATGTAACAAGCATGTCAAACAATAACCATGGGGTCGCATTACCTCTGCGACAGAGTTATGGCGGTACCGTTACTACAGCTCTCCCCAAATCAGTACCGCGACCCCGCACCTCAATCATTTCCTAGCATTCTACTTCCCGTGCCCCTTCCCTTCGCACGCACGCGGGGGCCGCCTATTAACCTCTGGCGGTAAGAGTGGACCCGTCGCACTCAAGTCTTTCTCTTTTTCTTACCTCTCCTCTCTGGTCTTTGTTTTTTCCCGACAGGGTCCGTGGGGAGTCAACTCACATTTTCCACTGGGGTCACAGAGCCAGTGTCACTCATGTCCCATGCTTATATCCCGCCGGGAACCTGCGGCAGATCAGTAAGGCCCATTTCTATTCCGCCGGCTTAGCGGTCACCATGGTTATACACAAGCACAAGCAATATGCACAATGAATGAATGAATGCATGTCCACTACCGGTATCACATAGCTATCTCATAGCTACTCAATTCTCGATCATATATGCTATAAACCAAAACACGAACAGATCATTCCACAATGGAAGAATGTACTCACAACCCTCTTAGTCGATCAAATTCACGAAGCAGGGTCCTCAAGGTGTTGATCCCGGTTCTCCTCAGCACCTATTATATCACCCGCAATAAGGTCAATATACACACTTATACACAATTGCATCAGTAACTTACCCTCACCTATCATATTCACAGAAAATATCTTCTTGTGAGTTAAGGATCATTTCTAGGGTTTTGAGAGTGTATAGGGCTGTTCTACCGACTGACCTAAAGAGAAGGGTTATTCCGTTTCGTCTCACCCAGTGGTGGTTCCTTCTCCCCTCACCAGCATCTACTCTCAGCAACACAGGAAAACTGCGAACCCTTCAGTCGAAACAAAACCATCACACTGGCAGCACACCCACTACACTTCTCAGCTAGCTTCAACTCGAACCCTAACAGTTATAGAAACTCAAACTTCCAGCAATAACACATAGATTCCAGCCATAGCAGTTCACGGACAACTATTCAGCAACAACCTAAGGAGGGTCCGAGTATATGAGATTCTTACCTCGGGCGTCCATAGTCGACAGTAGAGCAGTAAGATCTAGGAATCGAGTCTCGTCCGTAGTAGATCTCCTCCTCTAGGCTCGATTCGCCTCCTACGCTGATGGATGGAACGGACACGAGGACGGGAAATCGAAACCCTAGCAAAACCCTAATTTCTTCTCTCTCTCGCGCTGGGGGAGGTCGGGGGAAAGGAAAACGCGAAATGAGGGAGGAAGGAAGGAGGGAGGAGGAAAATAGGGCCGGGGGACATATGGGCCAGCTAAATGGGCGGGCTCTCCTCGGGCCCAAGCCCGTGGGCTCACACATTTCTTGTCTCCCACTTCTTTTCTCAATTTGAACACTCCCACTGTTCCTATTAATTGAGTCTGAATAGATGGAATAGATCCACAGAAGATTGGAAATGGCCAATCATGTACCTTTTCCAGGTCTGACAAGGTGTGAGGCAAGTTCCCCACTCGTAAGAGTAACTAAGCTCCAGATATTGCAGAGATTTCACTTAATGCAACAGTAGTACTGAAGCTTTCTCCTCCACAATCTGGCTACACGAGCAATATCGAGATGATGGATAGATAGTCCATTCTTGAGCTACTTGTAGAGACCCAACCCGAACAAAGCAAGGCGGACCTGATCTTGTGGACCGCTACTAAAGCTGGTAAATTCACAACAACCAGCTCTCGGTGTGCTTTCGAGGAGGAAAAGGAGTAAAGTGGCCCTGGTTTAGCCCTTGTGTGCCTAAAATTGCTTCATCGGTCGGTTAAACTTAGCTTAGATATACAAGACAAGCTAGCCACTAAGGACAGAGTTCGGAAAGAGTAAATATGGCAAATAAACTGTGCTGCACGGCAGAGGAGAGCAGGGGCCATTTGTTCTTCTCATGTCCATTCAGTAAAAGGATTTGGAACCGAGTATCGCAAAGGTGTGACATCAATAGAGCGTGTGGTGACCGGGGCCAAGAAATTGCATGGGCAAGGTGATGCAGAATATACTTCTAAGGTGCCAATGGTCTTCATTTATTTTGTATTATATGGAGAGAGAGGAAGTCTATATTACACTGCCAAGAGAATCCCACCAAAGAACATTATTTCTGGGCCGTTGAGCCTTATTTTGATCAAAGAGGGCCTCATGAAATTGGGCGGCAAAGCCACTCAATCAGAAAATCGTATAAAATGTTGTAAAAAAAATTTAATAAAAATAATACAATTAGCAATCACTTTAAGAGAACAGGATCGGTAGATATTTTTTGCAACTCCAAGTGCCCTTACCTAGGTTTTCTTTAATGTCATCATTCAATGCGTGATGTTGAGAGACTAAATCTTTTATCAAAAGAATAAAACTAAAAATTTTGGCATATAAAAGACTGATCATCACTATCCTATTTTTTCTTTTGGTTAAACATAAGCTTATTACTTTTATAAATTGAGTGGAAATTCTATATATTATTAGAGTATATTACCATATGACCTCACACTTTACTAAGGTTGGAAACTGAAAGAAGGCTCGAGATCAATTATTAATTAGCCTGAGACATAAATATGAAGTTGTGTTTGTGTTTTGTATGTGGGCTTAAAGAGGGTAATTGGCATATGAGAAGGTAGAGCAATTGAGCGACCGTAATCCCTACAATCTGTTGGAATTTACAGCAAGAAGCAAACTTCTTATTTCCTTAAGATTCAGAGAAAATATAGCACGTGCAGTAAATATTCCAATAAGAACTACATTAACAGAGCAAATTTCCTACATATCACCAGGATTCGCTACGTAGGAATGGGTGAACATCTGAAAAAGATGTAGCATCAGCCTTTGTCCCGTATCCTCTTGATACATATGTTGCATCAATTATCCCCAGTGACTTAGCCTTCATGTGATCGCGTTTAATTTCTTGACCTTCCTCAATAATGGAAGCTGCTAGCACAGGGTTTCTTATGCCTTCCAATTCCATCACCACTTCTCTCATCGTTGGTCTTTCCCGCCCTTTGGGACTTAAGCACCGCCTTACAAGGTTTGCCATTGCAGTAATCTCTTCCTCTCGGCCTCGCTCAAAAACAATGGCATCGACTATATCAAAAAGACGATTTTCCTCCATAGAAATGACGAAGTATGTCGCCAAGCTTCTTCCCTCGCTCACTCTCAGTGAACACACTGGCTTTTGTCCTGTCAAGAGTTCAACGAGAACCACCCCGAAGCTATAAACGTCACTTTTGTCTGTAAACTGGCTAGTCTGGAAGTACTCCGGGTCCAAGTAGCCGAAGGTTCCCTGAACCAATGTGGTCAGGTGAGTCTGATCAAGGGCAACTGATCTTGAAGTCCCAAAATCAGCAATTTTTGCATGATACTTCTCGTCTAGGAGTATGTTGGAAGACTTGATATCACGATGAAAAACAGGGATGGATGCTGAAGAGTGTAAGTAGAATAGGGCACCTGCAACTTCAATGGCAATACGTAGTCGCGCCTCCCATGGAATAGAGACTTCCTGGTCATGGAGGTACTGGTAAAGAGTCCCATTGGGAATGAACTCATACACAAGAAGGGGAAATTCACTCGCTAAGCAACACCCCAAGAGCTTCACAATGTTTCTATGGTTGATTTGTGAGAGGATAACGAGTTCATTGATGATGGGTTCAACATTCTCCTCATCTAATGCTACCGTTTTCTTAACAGCAACTATTCGTCCATCTGTCAACATCCCTTTGTAAACAGTACCTTGTCCACCTTTTCCGAGGATTCTATCACCGTTAAAGTGGTCAGTAGCCTTATCCAACTCCTTGGGAGTGAATAGTCTACCCTTCTCGACATTACCTTCTGGTGAAGACAATTGCCATGCTAAGGTAATCTTTTTGAAAAACCTCGATTTGAGCTTGGCCTTTCTCCTTTTCTTGATAACTCTACACGTGCACCATGGTATGCAAATCAACAGAAACAATCCAATTACCGGACCTGAAAAGATACCTGTTTTTAAAGGAAGATAAGGAAACGTGTATCAGAGTCAACATAGCTAGCGGTTTATGTGTCAATACATGAACTTGACTTGATCGTTGAGTGCAGAAAGGCAACCATATATTAAAATTGAACTAGTTTATGATCACTTTCTAGGCATGGCTACAAGATTTAACTTGGATCATACCTATGTTGATGAGCAGATAACCAGGTATTCCTCCTCCTCCTCCTCCTCCTTCCCAGACGCAGCCAAAAGATCCTTGCGTATTATTGCACATAAGATCACCACATGGTATTGTTCCATCATAATATGGAATTTCGCATTCATTAACATCTGATTGACAGTGAACATAAGATTAAAAATAGAGGATGGAGTTAATAAAGTGGCACATTAAAATGATCACAGACAATTGTGGCTTTGAAATCCCAATTTGGATTCCAAGTGATAGAGGAAAAGCCAAAGGACTCTCACGCTCTCCAATAGTATCTTGACTTCTGCAGTCATTTTAGCTAAAGAGCAATCTTCGTTCGTATTGCGTCTAGACTGATGATTGATGTCCATCTAGCCATGAGCGAAGAATGCCCAACATAGCCAATTCAATTTAAATTATAACCCTCACTATGTGGACGACATAATCAGAGGAAATCGTGCATAATCTTGTGAATGGTACAAAACTCACAATTAAATCAAATTTCTTGTGAAAGGAAAAGTTTTAAATTGTACTGAACTGGAGAGAGAGAAGGATTTATATATATGATAGAGAGCTTTCATGTAATAATGAGTAAAGACGTGAAATACTTGCGAAAGGAAAAGTTAATATAAAGGGCATACCTTTACATCCATCCTCTATATAAGGATTGCCGTAGTAGCCATAACTGCAGTTGCAGCTGATAAATGTAGTAGTGTTCATGTTGATGTAGCCTACTTCACGACACTCTGCGCTCACAGACTCATAATAAGACTCGTTTCTAGGCCGTGCAAACTTATAATATTGATAATAATAATAATAATAATAATAATAATTATTATTATTATTATTATAATAATCAATATCAAAATAAGTACGGTTATGGAGCTTTTGTCCGATGAACGTTGGAAAAGCAGCATCCACTATTCCCCAATGCAGCACGACCGGAACATATTTCCTATCCCGAACGGCATACAAATCTGTGGAGTTGGGCTGGAACCACGTTGAATCAACCGGGAATGCAAACTGGCAATCGTGATCTCTCTCACTTGTTCCCAGAGTTTTATCCCTCAGGAAATCAACGGTAAAGCCTTGAAGACCACTGGGAATCGTGGAACGGCAGCAATCTAGGCCATCACATGAGCTATACTGCCGTGTATTCTTTCCGGTGCACTCTGTAATGCAACCGGTAAAGGAACGATTCGACCCCTTCAACATAGCAACATTCTCACACCCGACTCCAACAAAAATGTTATCAGTCTGGGAGATGAAGAATGGGCTCCTGTAAAAGATCACAGGCTCACGCTTCCTATAATGCACAGGCCGGCAGCTCATGCTCGAGTAGAATATCGGGAAGTTGACCATGACTGCAGTAGGATCGCTAGAATATTTGTCGCGAGGAAAGGATATGTTGAGAACCTGTAACCCAAGCTTCTTCAATCGGGGGATACCGTTGTTACAGAGGATCTCGTACCACTCGTCCAGGAAGCAGTCAACCCCAACCCCAAAGGGAAAAGGAATGGATGTGTTGCCACATCTATCCTGGCAATTGGTCTTGGCAAGAGGGTAGGTCGGATAAGGTGATGCTACTGCTATCGACATGGGTAGCAGAAGTAAGGAACAAAGAAGGAGTAGGAATTGAAACATGATTTTGGCCATCACCTCTGCTCCTACTTTGAACACTGAGAAATGAGCTGCAGAAGAATCAATGGGATGTGAAGCAAATATATATAGACCGTATGCCATCTTTGTATGTTCATGGTAACGTTTCTATAAAAATTAACAATAATACTAAAAATTTAACACTCATCATCTATAAATTTATTTAACATATAAATAATATGAGAATTTCTTTATAATTAATTACGTAATTGAAAATTACTTGCCTAGTATGAATCAATATCTAGTAATTTATATATAAATCAAGTGTATTTGTTATTTTTCTATAATGATATCTTTGAACACACAACACAAACATCTCAACCCCACCTAAGGGGACATGCACGGTTGACTTGACCTAGGATTTGGGACACTTTTACGGTGCCGTATGGAAGAATTTTTGGTTTAATGTTATTCAGGGATGATGCTACTTAGATTGTGATATTTCAAGGAAAATTGGGGACTGTCACTTGGAGTTGCATGGATGTCCCCCTCGTTGATGGTATCATTTGTTGTTGTCATGTGAATGGGTCCAATTTTCTCAATTTGAAAATTCTTCCCACAATAATTCCATAGCATTTTGCTTGATCCTTCGTCCTAGTAATTTGATTGATTCTTGGATTGGGACTCTCGTATTGTTTGGGGTGAGTATTTGTCATATTATCCCATTATTTTAAAAAAAGTGCAATATTATGCAATCATAAAATAAAGGGTTAAACTTTTATACTCTAATATGTAATTGCTAACACTGCAAAATTAAGGAATTTGCTATTGAGGACTTGGTTTCCCCCTCGCATCACTTCCCTTAGTCTTGAGGTCCACTATTAGTAAAGTAATTAAGAGAGTGATTCATTCAACCATATATGAGAATAAAGTACCTAAAATGACATTTCTAATTGTTCTGAATTTCGTTAATCGGACTATGCAAAAAAAAAAAAGGGAGGATGCAAGTCACAATATTATTATGTATACCAATACACACGCTCGATCGAAAATCATAAATGACCATGGCAATCTCAGTTTGACCTGGCAGCAGTGTGAGGAGGGCTCCGAGCAGGCAAAGCGAAGGTGCACTTCATGGTTTTTTACATAAATCTCTGCCGTGTCTCTTGGGTGGATGGATGCAGACATATGTGTCATCAACTATTATTGTTTTCACCCTATCCCATGAAATTATGAAATCCCACTTCCATTTGCTACTTGTAAATTCTACCCTCGATAATTCCATGATATCCAACGAATTTCTCTGCTCTTTGCTTCGCTGAGTTTCTTAAATTATTGCACTTTTTAGCGGATAGTTCTTATGTTTATTCAATTGATAAAGTACAAGCACTAAATTATTAGAAAGCACCAAATCCGGGCAACCTGCCAGCTTGTTACTGATCTCCGCTCGATCAGGATCTCATTTTGAGGGAAGCTGCAGGCACACTGGGCAGAACTCTCGTCCTATTACAAGTTTGAAATTAATTTACATAATATAAATTTTTACCATTTTATCAGAGTTATGAACTCATATTAAATTAAAAAGTTTAAACTAGTAAAGTAATAATTTTTAATTTCCTATATACTATAATCTTTTTTCTCTTTTTTTATATATAATTTTATTTTTTCATAATTTATATAATATAAATTGTTATTAAATTTATTGGAGTAACGGACCAATATATATATATATATATATTTTTTTTTTTTTTCCGCAGGGGGATAGCAACTGAAACATCACTGTTGACTTGACTCGTTATTGTTATATGTTATTTTCCTTCGATTTATTAGCCGCCGAGCTTGACTTCCCTCATCCACAAATTTCACAGAAGACATATTATGCCTGCAACCAGCAGGAAAGCAAAAATGATATAAAATCGCCACTAAAATAAGAATACGAATGATATATAAACCTAGTGCATTCATTATTTTTCTCAATGGAGATGACAAAATCAATGCCTGTTTTTCTTTTTTCCCCTTATTGGTAGAAAAGGATAATATATTAAGTTAAAGTACTGGCCACAACTGTGGCAATGTCCATAGGAAACACATCTAGTCGTCGATCTCCCAGTATAATCCGCTGAAATTACATGCCAAAGTTTTACAGGGGGAATAGTCCCAAACAAAAAGGCCGAGAGCTCCATCTTCCCGATCCCGCCAAGCCTTTACAAGCCAATCCAGTCGCTCCATTCGCTTCCTGATTGATGTGGGATGCTGCCACCTCCTTGATCTCGCTGCACAGTCCCCTGCAATCCAAAATAAATGGTTTCAGTATGAGATTCTCCTTTGAATTTCCCCAGGTCGGATCAAAGGTGACCTTGGCATCCAACTCAATTTGGAGCTGCTTAACCGGCAGGCATGAATGTAATTGCTCGGTGCATTTCAATCAGTTAGTTAGGGTGCTTGTTGGCTGGCGTCCCCAGGCATTGCACAGTATAAATACGGTCCTGGTGTATGAGGACAGAAGAATTTGAGTGAGCCTTTTCTCTCCTAAACAAACTATCGTCTACATGCTCTGCTTTTCATTTTCTTTTTTCCTTCCTCACTCTCTATGAGATGCTTCAATCATAAATAATACGATATCAGAGTTGAAAGCTGCGCTGTTCATCTCTGCATCATGATGAACGATGGCTTGAGGAGGCGTGACGCATACTTCTGCCCAAAATAATTGATTTCAAGTATTACAGAATACACCGCCTTCTATTTCAATCGCTTTAGTAGCAATTGATGGCTCCTAATGCAATTGCAAAATCTACTCTTAAAACTAGAAATTACCCTCAGAGACAATCTTCAACTTTGCTTCATCTATCATCTTTATTTGTTCAAGACAACAATAATACTGAAAATTTAACATTCGTCATCTATAAATTTGTTTAAGATATAAATAATACGAGAATTTCTTTATAATTAATTGTGTAATTAAAAATTATTTGCCTAATATGAATCAATATCTAGTAATTTATATACATGTTTATATATAAACCAAGTGTATTCATTATTTTTCTGTAATGAAACCTTTGAACACGCAACAGAAATATCTCAACCCCACACAACAACGAGACATGCACGGTTGACTTGACCTAGGATCCAGGACACTTTTACCATGCCGTATGGAAGAATTACTTATTTAATATTATTGAGGGAAAATGCTGCTTAGATTGTAATATTTCAAGGAAAATTGGGACTGTCACTTGGAGTTACATGGATGTCCCCCTTGTTGGTGATATCATCCGTTGTTGTCATTTGAATAGATCCAATTTTCTCAATTTGAAAATTCTTCCCACAATAATTTCATAGCATTTTGCTTGATCCTCCATCCTAGATTCTTGGATTGGGACTCACGTATTATTTGGGGTGAGTATTTGTCATATTATCCTATTATTTTAGAAAAAGTACAATATTATGCAATCATAAAATAATGGGTTAAATTTTTATTCTTTGCAAAGTTAAGGACTTGGGTTTCCCCTGCATCACTTCCCTCAGTATTGAGGTCCACTATTAGTAATTAAGAGTGATTCAACACATATATGAGAAGAAAGTAACTAAAATGATATTTCTAATTGCTTAAAATTCCATAAACCGGACCATGCAAAAGAAAAAAAAAGATGCAAGTCAACATTTGTTATGTAAACCAATACGCACGCTCAGTCGAAAATCACATATGACCATGGCAATCTCATTTTGACCTGGCAGCTGCGTGAGAAGGGCTCCGAGCAGGCAGAGTGAAGGTGCAATTAGTGGTTTTTCTTGGGTGGATGCAGACATAATTGTCATCATCTATTATTGTTTTGACTCTGTCCAATGAAATTATGAAATCCAACTTCCTTTTTCTACTTGGAACTTCTACCGTCAATAATCCCATGATTTCCTTGCTCAAGATCAAACCAAGCAATGATAAATTTTGCAAGTGGGGTCATTTCCGCCGTTTGATTTGGGCGTGTTGCCAATAAGTGCGACAATTGATATGACAACCACAGACTTCTTAAGATTGGGTTTTAATTACATCTACGTACACAATTAACATTCCAATAAATTGTAAATTCACTATTTCATATAGTTGACGTAATCTTATTTGTAAAATATTGAAATATAAAAAAAATTCGAGAATTTTCATATCATGTAGGTACCATGTAGGACAAGAAATGAAAATTTATCATATATAATCAAATTATTATTATTGTTGTGGAAGAAGTCAAAAAGATTGATGAATGCGCCTTCCATTTCACTAGATGGGATAAATCATTGATATAGAAATTGGAATCGATAATGTTTTTTTTTTGGCCATCTGAACATCCATCATTTTACCGTTATGTTAGTTTTTCTGTCAAAAATCATGACCGTTGATGTGTTGCCAAGCATGTTAGGATTTGTGTCTCTATTGGGAATTTAGCTAGAGGGAGACTAAGGGGAATCCCTTATTTGCAAAGCAAGGCATAAAGCTGCATTATGAGCAAGTGCTGGGCAAAGTGTGATTCTGCTTCATCGACAGTCTTAAGTTGCGAATTTGATTGTTGAAGCAAGTCCAACTCCACACGATCAAGATCCCCCTTTATTAGGGCCCACATTGGGAACTGATAAATTTTACCAAGTTGTAACATCCTGTCACCCATTCTCCTTGATTTGTGAAGCATGCGTAAGGTGCTCTTCATAAGATAAAAACTTGTTAAAGAGTAAGCCCAAGTTGAGTTGAGGGCTGATAAACTGAATAATGTGAATAATACGGCACATTTTCCCTACATCAAAGTGCCCAAAATTTCATGTCAAGTCAACTATGCGTGGTTCATTGGTTGGAAATGGAAAATTGTGGCCTCCATACACTTGAGGGTCCTTTTGTTATGGATGCAAATTTCTCTTTATATGTCCACTCTTACTTCAGGGGATGGAAGAAGGTAGCAAAAGCAATTGCACTTGTCACTGAAATTAATATTTCTAATCTATGCGCATTAGATGATGACCTTGAGGTGGAAAACATAGATAAGGACGCACTCGAAGTTGAGGAATTATAAATTATATAACATTCTGATATTAATTTTATTTTTGAATAATATTTTATATGATTTTTTAATAGAATAGTTCGCTTTAATAATTGAATATATATATAAGAATTATTCGTTAAAAAGAAAAAATTAAGAAAATTGATCTGAACAAAGGGCATCTTTCTATAGATGTATTCCATTTACTAAGACTCGACTAATAGGAAAAACTAAAATAATATTAGATATCATGGAATTATTGAGGTTAGATTTTTCAAATTGGAAATGAAAAACAAAGTTGGATCCGGGAAATGCCTTAATAATTTCATAAGACAGAGTCAACATACAACAACCGCCGATGGGAGATATGTCTGCCATCCACCGGACGGACAGGGTGACTAATTGATTTCTTTGAAAAATCATGAAGCTCACCTTAGCCCCATACCTGCTTCAAGGCCCTCTCTCGCGGCAGCAAACATCACAGGCGCTATAATGCCTTGTATTCTTTCCAGTGCACTCGCCACTGCAACAAAAATGTTGTCAGTCTGGGAGATGAAATATGGGCTCCCGTGAAAAGTTCATAGGCTCACGTATCCCATAATGCATAGGTTCGCAGCTGGAGCTCAAATAGAATATCGGGAAGTTTCTCGTAATTACCGTAGAGTCATTAGAATTTACATCGTGAGAAAAGGATACGTTGACAGCCCATAACCCCAGCTTCTTCGGTTGGGGGATACCATTGTTGCGGAGGATCTCGCACCACTCATCCAAGAAAGGGAAACCAAGGGCGGCTTGTATTTTTAAGTAATGGCATCTTTGAATGCACAACACAAATATCTCGATTTACATGATAGGCGAAATGATTGCCCAGCTTGCTTCCTTCTTCCATTCTCTAAAGTTAAGAGTTCACAGGAGAGAAGTTGCATCCATAACGAAGAGAACTCTAAGTGGACGAGGGTTCCGACTCCGCACAAGGGGGTGTGAATGGTTCGACTTGACCTAGGATTTAGACACTTTAGGAGAAACCGTGCCGTCTTGAATTTGTAGTTAAAATAATCGAGAGATTGTTAGAATAATAGAATCAGACATCAAAGAGTTCATAAAAAATGATCCTGCTATAGATGAGATTAAAAACCACCAACATGTTAACTCAACTTTTTCTGTAAAATTTCGATCCAGTAAAATACTAGAAATCTCACGATTAATGGCAAAACTGTTGGTATTCCATTTGCTGGAAAGTAGATGGAAAATTTTCACCGACAGTGGTCCAATTTTTCCAATAAAAGCAGCCAGACATTGACCAAAATGCAGTCTGCATGTCAATTGTGTTTTCACTGAGAACTTGCTCTCGTTGATCAAACCAGCCTTTTTTGACTCACACTTTTCTCAATTTGAAAATTTCCTTCCTTGCACCAATAATTCCGTGATATTTTTGGTTGCCAGGATGCATAGTTTGATAAATTCTTAAGTGAATGCCATGTACTTTGAGAGTATGTCACGAATTTGGTAAAATATATCAACATTTTTTTAGACGATTCATGATGTCAATTACAAAAAAAAAAGCTCAAAAAAATGATTGTTGCATCTGTTATGTACGTGTTAATCGAGTTCATAGATGCATGGCAGCATCAATTCACACCTTTCACCAGAATTTAGATTACTGATGGAATTGTAAGCAAAATAAATTCACTCTATTTAACTGTGAAAGAGCAAATAAATCACCAAGCAATGATAGGCAAGTTGGGACATTTCTGCACTTTGATTTGTGAAACCTTCGATGCCTGTTGAAAAATCCGTGAAAGTGAAGAGTCAATCCAGGCGGCTGATTAAATTGAAGCAAATCTCAGGTCCAGTCAACCACGCTGTTGAAGAAGTGCAGTCTTCTTCTTCCGCCATACAAACATCTCTGCCACTATATCTTCTTGATGGGACGGAGGAAGGAAGCAAAAGCACTTTCCATCTATCCCTGAAATTAAGCTTGCGCTGCGTTGCTCATTCAAAGATGCTAACCCTGAAAAATACAGTAAGTATGAGCACGTTAATGGCTGCAGAGTCGTCACTTCTGATGGCTTTGCTACTTGGAAGTTTGAGCGCTGACACACAGCCACCCCCACCACCAAAGCGAGTCTGCCAGACCTTTTGCGGGAATTTGACTAAAATCTCGTACCCCTTTGGGATTGGAGATGAAGGGTGTTTCCTGAATGAATGGTACGAGATTGACTGCCAAAATATGTCCATCCCTAGGCTGAAAAAGATTGATGTGGAGGTGAAGAACATCTCACTGCCAGATTATAATACGATTGAACCTCATCACGCCACCATCCATGTCAGTCTTCCCGTCATCTATTCAAATGAGAGTTGCTCCCCTACTAACCGAACCAGCCGGGGTCTCCCAAGCTAGGAAGGAAGCCCATTTGTATATTCCGTGAAAGAAAACATGCTTCTTGCAGTTGGTTGCAACTATCTAGCAATGATTACCCAAGCTGGAACAATCCTTACTGGCTGCAATTCTACTTGCGGAGGACAGAAGAGCTTCAGATCCTTCAGTAACTGCCCAAGTGAAGAGGGATGCTGCAGCTCTGCTGTCCCCGAGTTGGCTCTTCAGGAATTGAGCATAGATGTAGTGAAGGAAGGTAGGGCAACAACTGCCCAAGATGAGGGATGCAATTATGCGTTCCTCGTGGATACGTCCAAGTCCTATGCGACAGTTATGAACAGACTTTATTCAGAAGAATTTGTCATCGGGGTGCTGGAATGGGGAATTCCGGGTCATAGAGAGCTTGCAACAGAGCTATCTGACAGCTGTAGGAGTTGCCAAAATGTCAACGATGGCACGTTTCCTGATAGCATCAAGAGATTTTCCTTTCCGGAAGGGCTATATTGGTAATCCTTATATCATGAACGGTTGTACAGGTAAGACAAGTTTACAATTGCTCCCTCTCCCTATATTCTTTCATCCTAGTATTTTTGCGCTGTCAAGTTCTTTCATTAGGACTACTGATGCATACATATTTTTTTAATCACTATTGACACCCATACTCTATTAATTTGAGATCCCGTCCTGTCATGTAGACATTAATGAATGTGAAGATCCATCCATCTGCGCTGGCATTTGTGTGAATACTGATGGAGGCTTTCATTGCAGGGATAGTGGAAAAACATTTATTGTTTTAGGTAGGTTCGTGAGCCTATTCGGAGCACAACATCAGTGCAATATCATTATTAATTATCTTTCTAATATAAGTAATCTAACTAACATTTATTGCTCTGCAAATTCCACATACAAGACAAACTTCAACTGCAATTTAACTTTGTAAAACCCAAACCAAATAATTCCCTTTGTAATGACTCTTCTGCAGGTCTAGGGGCAGGGGTTGGGTTGCTAATTTGCCTCGTTCTTTTACAGTGGTCATACAGAACAGTAAAAAGAACAAAACAAAAAATGCGTAAGGAGTTGTTGTTTAAAAGGAATGGCGGCATTGTACTTCAACAAGAATTGTCCTCATATGAAGGCAATGGCCAAACAGGAAGATTGTTTAGCTTCAAGGAGTTAGGGAAGGCTACGGATAGCTTCAATGAAGACCGAATAATTGGGAAGGGTGGTCAAGGAACTGTATACAAAGGAATGCTATCTGACGGGCGAATTGTTGCAGTGAAGAAGTTTGTCATCGTAGAGGAGAGAAAAGTTGAACAGTTCATTAATGAAGTTCTTATTCTATCACAGATTAATCATAGGAATGTGGTTAAGCTATTGGGCTGCTGCTTAGAGACGGAAGTTCCATATCTGGTGTACGAGTTCATATCTAATGGAACCCTATATAGCTATCTCCATGAGCCAAATGAAGGATTTTTCATCTCATGGGAGGTGCGCCTGAGACTCGCCACTGAAGTTGCAGAAGCGCTTTCATACTTGCACTCTGCTGCATCTGTGCCCATATACCACAGAGACATCAAGTCTACCAATATTCTCTTAGATGACAAGTATCAAGCAAAAGTAGCAGACTTTGGATCTTCCAAATATGTTCCCCTCGACCGAACACATGTGACCACCCTGGTGCAAGGAACTTTCGGTTACCTGGATCCAGAGTATTTCCAATCAAGCCAATTGACGGATAAAAGTGATGTGTACAGTTTCGGTGTGGTCCTTGTTGAGCTCTTGACGGGACAAAAGCCCATCTCTTCACTTCGAGCTCAGGAGGGTATAGGTTTGGCCACATATTTCACCATAATGATGGAGGAGAATCGGCTGTTTAACATTCTGGACAATCAGATATTGCAGCAGGCAGAGAAAGAACAGGTCATGGCAGTTGCTAACCTCGCAAAAAGGTGTCTTCATTTGAATGGAAGAAGTCGGCCCACCATGAAAGATGTGGCAATTGTGTTGGGGGGCATAAGAAGGCCGCTGGCTTCTATCAGCAATGTTCACCCGAACAATGAGTTGACTTGTTGCTTGAGCACTGGCCAAACAAGTGAAGCAAGTCTAACTAGTCGGGATGTTCTCACATCAACATGCTCAGATATAATATTTAATTCTACTTTGATGGCGGATATGGAACCGCAGCTATGCACCCAAACGTGGTGAAACATGGCTGACAACTGTCAATTTGCTGCCTTAATCTTTTAATTCCTCTGAGTGTACTTATTATTGGTGCAATTCTACCTCCTTATTCTATATCAAGTAATAAGAAGTTATATGTCCCAATTGGTCCTGTAGTCATGCCTCGGACCTTCACAGGTAATTTTTGCACTGGTCTCCCTTCATACAAGATTAGACTATTAGAAAGCCTTGTACCTAGCCATTCCTTAGTGCTAAAATTCGGTCAACTGAAATTTTCAACCGGTAAAGCTGCTGCTAGTGCTAGTGATTGTAGTAGTTGCCACGAACTAGATAGCTGATACAAAGATGAAATAAAGTGTGATCTTTGCAAAATGGATTAACACTCTTTTTCATCCTATCTATTTATCTCTCCCTCTCTCTCTCTCTCTTCGAATGAGATCTATTCTGCAGTTCGTCCTTGCTCTGTTCTGTGCTCGCTGAAGCACAGCACTACTACTATTTCTTCGATCTTCCATCATACTAGGATGCAGTCCCACTGATTGGGAGATCAGGTCTTGCAGGATCTTCGGCTGCCTCTGACTCAGGGCTGAAGAGGCAGGGGAAGTGCCTTCCTATGCCCATCTGTTGTTGTACTTCGGTAGGAGATAGACCAAAAACATCCATGTGAGGCGCAACACACTACACCACTCATCCAGTTTCTTTGTCCCTCGAAGTTTCTTCAATAAATGAGATTGTTAGACAAACAAAGATAAGGATTCACTGCCAGGGGTCGTTACAAGGAGAAAAACACCATCCAAGCTGCCAGCTTGATCTCTCATGTTCATACGGTTGGCCTACGAGCCCAAACATTGAAGCGAATGGGGTTAAATTTTTGTTCTTTAATATGTAATTAAGAGAATGATCCAACGCACACATAAAGAGAAAGTGTCTAAAAACCGATGAAAAACGGTACTGTATTTTTTTGACGTATTAGATAGCCATTGATCGAGCCGTCCGCAGACACTGAGATGCACTTTATGATTTTGTCATACAAATATCAACCGTGTCTTTCGGCTGGATGCAGACATATATCTCATCAGCTGTAATTGTTTTCGCTGTTTCCTATGAAATCACGGAGGCATTTCTTAACTCCCACTTCTTTTCTCTATTTGAAAATTTGAACATTCCCATTGTTCCTATTCATTGAGTCATAATAAATGGAATAGATCCACGGAAGAATTGGAAATGGCCAGTCATCTATCTTTTCCAGGTCTGACAATTGGTGTGAGGCAAGTTCCCCACTTGCAGAGATTTCACCTATTGCAACAGCATTACTGGAGCCTTCTCCTCCACAAACTGGCTACCCGAGCAATATCGAGATGATGGATATACAACCCACTCAAGATCTACTTGTAGAGACCCAACTCGGACAAAGCAAGGAGGACCTGATCTTGAGGACCAATACTAAAGCTGGTAAATTCACAACATCCAGCTCTCCGTGTGCTTTTTGAGGAGGAAAAGGAGTAAATTGTCCCCGGTTCAAACTTGCATGGCACAGCCCTAGTGTGCCTAAAGTTTGCTTCATCGGTCGGTTAAACTTAGCTTAGATATACAAGACAAGCTAGCCACTAAGGACGGAGTTCGAAAAGAGTAAGTATGGCAAATAAACTGTGCTGCTCGGCAGAGGAGAGCTGGGGCCATTTGTTCTTCTCATGTCCATTCAGTAAAAGGATTTGGAACGGAGTATCGCAAACGGTTGACATCAATAGAGCGTGTGGTGACTGGGGCCAAGAAATTGTATGGGCGAGGTGATACAGACTATACTTCTAAGGTGACAATGGTCTTCATTTATTTTGTATTGTATGGAGAGAGAGGAAGTCTATATTACACTGCCAAGAGAATCCCACCGAAGAACATTATTTCTGGGCCGTTGAGCTTATTTTGATCAAAGAGGGCCTCATGAAATTGGGCTGCAAAGCCTTCTTCTTGTACGAGCTCAAGCCCAAGAACATGGTTATGTACTATATAAACACCCACTGTGGGTAAGGGAGAAAAATCGATCACTGATTTTGCTTTAAATTATTACACTTTTTTTTGTGATAGTTCTTATGTTTATTCAATTGCAAAAGCAAAACCACTCAATCAGAAAACCGTATAAAATGTTATTAAAAAATATAGTAAAAGTTATATAATTAGCAATTACTTTAAGATAACAGGATTGGTAGATATTTTTTGCAACTCCAAGTGTCCTTTAGTATGTTTTCTTTAATGTCATCACTCAATGCGCAATGCTGAAAAAATAAATCTTTTATCGGAAAAATAAGAATAAAGACTTTAGTATATAAGAGACTGATTATCACTATTCTATTTTTTCTTTTGGTTACACATTGGCTCATCGCTTTTATAAATTGAGCGGACATTCTATACAGTATTAGAGTATATTGCAATGTGGCCCCACACTGCACTAAGTCTAAAAACTAAAAGAAGGCTCGAGATCAATTATTAATTAGTTCGAGATGGAAATATGAAGTTGTGTTTGTGTTTTGTATGTGGGCTTAAAGAGGGTAATTGGCATATGAGAAGGCAAAGCAATCGAGCGACTGTAATCCCTACAATTTGTTGGAATTTACAGCAAGAAGAAAACTTCTTATTTCCTTAATATTCAGGGAAAATATAGCACATGCAGTAATTATTCCAATAAGAACTACATTAATAGAGTAAATTTCCTACGTATCACCATGATTCGCTATGTAGGAACGGGCAAACATCTGAAAAAGATGTAGCATCAGCCTCTGTCCCGTATCCTCTCGATGCATATGATGCATCAATTATCCCTAGTGACTCAGCCTTCATGTGATCACGTTTAATTTCTTGACCTTCCTCAATAATGGAAGCTGCTTGCACAGGGTTTCTTATGCCTTCCAATTCCATCACCACTTCTCTCATCATTGGTCTTTCCCGCCCTTTGGGACTTAAGCACCGCCTTACAAGGTTTGCCATTGTAGTAATCTCTTCCTCTCGGCCTCGCTCAAAAACAGTGGCATCGACTATATCAAAAAGACGATTCTCCTCCATAGAAATGACGAAGTATGTTGCCAAGCTTCTTCCCTCACTCACTCTTAGTGAACACACTGGCTTTTGTCCGGTCAAGAGTTCAACCAGAACCACCCCGAAACTATAAACGTCACTTTTGTCGGTAAACTGGCTCGTCTGAAAGTACTCCGGGTCCAAGTAGCCGAAGGTTCCTTGAACCAATGTGGTCAGGTGAGTCTGATCAAGGGCAACTGATCTTGAAGTCCCGAAATCGGCAATTTTCACATGATACTTCTCGTCTAGGAGTATGTTTGAAGACTTGATATCACGATGATAAACAGGGATGGATGCTGAAGAGTGTAAGTAGAATAGGGCACCTGCAACTTCAATGGCAATACGTAGTCGTGCCTCCCATGAAATAGAAACTTCTTGGTCATGGAGATACTGGTAAAGAGTCCCGTTGGGAATGAACTCATACACAAGAAGGGGAAATTCACTCGCCAAGCAGCACCCCAAGAGCTTCACAATGTTTCTGTGGTTGATTTGTGAGAGGATAACGAGTTCATTGATGATGGGTTCAACATTCTCCTCATCTAATGCTACCGTTTTCTTAACAGCAACTATTTGTCCATCTGTCAACATCCCTTTGTAAACAGTACCTTGTCCACCTTTTCCGAGGATTCTATCACCGTTAAAGTGGTCAGTGGCCTTATCCAACTCCTTGGGAGTGAATAGTCTACCCTTCTCGACATTACCTTCTGGTGAAGACAGTTGCCATGCTAAGGTAATCTTTTTGAAGTACCTCGATTTGAGCTTGGCCTTTCTCCTTTTTTTGATAAGTCTGCATGTGCACCATGGTATGCAAATCAAGAGTAACATCCCGATTGCCGGACTAGAAAGTATACCTGTTTTTAAAGGAAGATAAGGAAACGTGTATCAGAGTCAACTACTAGTTCATGTCTCGAAGCAAGAACTTGACTTGAGCTCGTGGGCGCACAATGGCACTGTAAATCAAAACTGAACTAGTGATCAATGTTTTGCTTCAGTGTTGATCACTTTCCGAGCATGGGTTACAAGATTTTGCTTGGATCATACCTATAATGTTGAACGGAATTTCTATTCCTTTTTTAGTCCGGCAGTGATAAGATCCTGGTGTGTTCCTACACTTACGTGGGTCACCACATCGGAATCCTCCGTCGGAATATGGAATTTCGCATTCATTAATATCTGATACACAAAGGATGTAAGATCAGATAAGGCATCAGTTATTAAGGAAACGCAGCGCATCAAAATGATAACAAACAATTGAGGCCTTGTTTGCAGACGTGATAGATGAAGAAAATCGTGAATAATCTCATAGATTACATGAGAGTCACTTTAATCAAATGAACTTCCTTGGACTTTCTTCCTGAGGCTGGTTCGTATAAATTGGTCAGAAAAGGCGCTTCCCAAATAAAACTATGCGCAAAATAAAATTCATACTTCAAATTATGTGCACACCATTATTACATATAACTACATATCTTTCAAGTATTAAAGAGAGTAAAGGTAATAATTACATTGAAAGGAAAAGTTAATATAAAGGGCATACCTTTACATCCATCCTCTATATAAGAATTGCCGTAGTAGCCATAACTACAGTTGCAGTTGATAAATGCATTATTTTTCAAGTTGACGTAGCCCACTGCATGGCACTCTGCACTCTTAGAGTAATAATAGGACTCGTTTCTGGGCTGTGCAAACTTATAATAATAATAATAATAATAATCAATATCGTAATAAGTACGGTTATGGAGCTTTTGTCCGATGGATGTTGGAAAGGCAGCATTGACTATTCCCCATCGCAGCACGACCGGAGTATAATCCCCATCTCGAATGGCATACAAATCTGTGGAGTTTGGCTGGAACCACGTTGAATTCACCAGGAATGCAAACTGGCAATCATGATCTTTCTCACTTGTTCCCAGAGTTTTATCCCCCAGGAAATCAACGGTAAAGCCCTGAAGACCAGTGGGAATCATGGAACGGCAACAATCCATGCCATCACAAGAGCTATAATGTCGTGTATTCTTTCCAGTGCACTCAGTAGAGCAACCGGTGGAGAAATTATTCGGCCCTTTAAGCATAGCAACGTTCTCACACCCGACTGCAACAAAAATGTTATCAGTCTGGGAGATGAAGAATGGGCTCCCGTAAAAGATAACGGACTCACGCGTCCTATAATGCATGGGCTTGCAAGTTGAGCCCGAGTAGAATATCGGGAAGTTGACCGTGATTGTAGTAGGGTCTCTAGAAAATTTATCGCGAGGAAAGGATATGTTGAGAACCTGTAACTCGAGCTTCTTCAATCGGGGGATGCCATTGTTACAGAGGATCTCGTACCACTTGTCCAGGAAGCAGCCAGCTCCAACACCAAAGGGAAAAGGAATGGATGTGTTGCCACATCTATCCAGGCAAGTGGTATTGGCAAGAGGGTAGGTCGGATAAGGTGAGGCTACCACTATCGACATGGGTAGTAGAAGTAAGGAACATAGAAGGACTAGGAGTTGAAGCATGATTCTGGCCATCACCTCTCTGCCTGCTTTGAACACTGAGAAATGAGCTGCAGAAGAATCAATGGGATGTAAAGCATATATATATATATATATATATGTAGACCGTAAGGCTATATTCACTCACTAATGATCGAGCTAAGCTTTTGAGAGAAAGAAAAAGTAAAGCTGTAGCATGTGGAAGTAGTTGTACGGTAAAAACTGGGTTCAGTCGTAAATTCTACTCTTAAAACTAGAATTATCCTTAAAAAGACAATCTTCAACTTCAGTTGATCTATAATTCCATATAGTCACCTTTTTTTTCCCAAACTGAGACATCATATTAGTTTAATTTGATCAATGGTTATCTGACATGGTGGAGCATCACAAGAAAATTAGCTAGATAGATTAAACAAGACTCAACACTATTTGTAGGTATCATTAATCAAGGGAACAATGAAGTTCCTCCAAGGCACTGTGAGCTCTTTTAGTCTTATATGTACTAATTTATATAAATACATACATATATATTTATATATAAACCAATCGTATTCTTTCTTTCTTTTCTTTTTTTTTGTTGGTAATGAAAAATAAAAATACGTGATGTTTGCTGCCGTGAGAGAGGGTCTCGAGGCAGGCACAGGGCTGAGGTGAACTTCATGAATTTTTCAAAGAAATCAATAGGTGACCGTGTCCGTCGGGTGACGACAGAGATATGTACCAGCAGCTGTTGTTGTCTTGACTCCGTCCTACGAAATTGAAATTACGGAGGCATTTCCTGAATCGAACTTCCTTTCTTATTTTCAATTTAAAAATCCTCACCTCAATAATTCCATGATATCCAATATTATTTCAGCTGTTCCTTTTAATCCGGTCTTAATAAATGGAGTACATCTATAGAAGGATGCTCTTGGTTCAGATGAATTTTCTTAATTTTCTCTTTTTATTTTTTAATGAATAATTCTTATATTTATTCAATTATTAAAGAGAAGCATGCACTTTAGTAGAAAATCGCATAAAATAAAAATAAAGATAATATGAGAACGTTATATAATTTATAATTCCTCTAAGAGCATGGAATTAGCACCTAGGACATATATATATATATTGGAACTCTCAGTGTGTTCTAACATATGTTTTCCTCCTTGATGTCATCATTCAATGCATGCCGATCAGAAATCTTAATTTCAGTGATATGTGGAATTGCTTTTGCTCAAGTAAATGTGGATATGTAAAGAGAAATTCGCATTTGTAAAAAAAAATTTCAATCGTAAAATCTAACAATGATACTGAAAATTTAACACTCATCGTCCATAAATTTATTTAAAGTATAAATAATATGAGAATTTCTTTGTAAGTAATTACGTAATTGAAAATTACTTGCTTGATATGAATCAATATCTAGTAACTTATACATACATACATATATATATATATAAACCAAGTGAATTCATTATTTTTCTATAATGAAATCTTTGAACACAAAACATAAATATCTCAACCCCACACAAGGGGACGTGCATGATTGACTTGACCTAGGATTTTGGACACTTTAACGTGCCGTATTGGAGAATTTCTAGTTTAGTATTATTGAGGGATGTTGTCGCATAGACTGTGATATTCCAAGGAAAATTGGGAACTGTCACTTGGAGTCGCATGGATGTCCCTCTCATTGGGTCGCATCATCTATCATCGTCACATGAATGGGTCCAATTTTCTTAATTTGAAAATTCTCCCCCACAGTAATTCCATAGCATTTTGCTTGGTCCTTTGTGCTAGTAATTTGACTGATTATTAGATCGGGACTCTCACATTATTTGTTGTGAGTAATTGTCATACTATCGCATTACTTTAGAAATAGTGCAATACTATGCAATCATAAAATTATGGGTTAAATTTTTATTCTTCAATATGTGAAAGCTAACATTGCGAAGTTGAGGAATTTGCTATTCACTACTTGGGTTCCCCTGCATCACTATTAGTAAAGTAATTAAGAGCGTGATTCATTCAACACATATATAAGAATAAAGTACCTAAAATGATATTTCTAATTGCTCAAAATTTCGTAAATCGGACTATGCAAAAAAAGAAAACAAGTCAACATATTGTTATGTAAACCAATACACACGCTTGATCGAAAATCACAGTTGACCATGGCAATCTCAATCTAACCTAGTAGCCGTGTGAGAAGGGCTCTGAGCAGGCAGAGTGAAGGTGCACTTCGTGGTTTTTCGCAAAAACCTCTACCGTGTCTCTTGGGTGAATGGATGCAGACATAAGTGTCATAAGCTATTATTGTTTTCACCCTATCCCATGAAATTATGAAATCCCACTTCCCTTTGCTACTTGGAAATTCTACCCTCAATGATTCCATAATATCCAACGAATTTCTCTGCTCTTTGCTTAATTGAATTTTTTAAATTATTGCACTTTTTAGCAGATAGTTCTTATGTTTATTCAATTGGTAAAGTACAAGCACTAAATTATTAGAAAGCACCAAATCGGCATCTAGTACATGTATAGTGGAATAGAGTGTCCGTCCTCATGAAATCTTTTCCTTCCTCCATCCCTCAAAGTAAGATTTGATATTAGAGAAATTTGCATCCATAATGATAAGGACCCCCCAATGCACGAAGTCTACAACTTTCCATGACTAGTGAGGCACACATGCTTAACTTGACTTGAAACTTTGGGCGCTTCAACCATAGTTTTAAAACCCGGACCGGGCAGGCCGATTCCTGGTTCGGTTCCTATAAAAAATCCAATTGCACATTCAAAGAGAAAAACTCCAATTGAATTAGCCGGTTCCCGGTCCGTCTAGTGAACCTAATTGAACCCGTGAGAAAACTGACTTGCTTAAAAATAAAAATAAAAATAAAAATATGTTATAATGTACCAATTTTATTTTACTAGACTTATATTTATATTTTATATTAAACTTTTATTTAATATAATGGTTATATTAATGATTTTTGTTATAAATTGTATTCAAATTATAATATTATGTAAATTTATTAGTAATATTATATTATTAATTTTATTTATTAAACATGCAGTTCAACCCATTGAACCCCCGGTCTGACCCATGAACTCATGCCCACACCGGTTCCCGGCTCGGTCCAATTTTAAAAACTATGGCTTCAACGTAGGGGAAACATGTCCTGATATTTACATTCTTAAGTGTATTTGCTATCAGCTCGACCACAGCCACTCTCTAACATATTTTAACTTACAATGGACATCTTATGTTACATAATAAACGCAAGCTAGTCAGCTTCCTATCTTCTTCTTGGCCACTTTCTCATCTCTCCCTCAACTTCTTAATCCATATGTCATTTCTCCGGTTTGAGGTAGATCTCTTGCCCAGAAATTCTAATAGAAAAATGTAGCTCTATTCGAATGGTTCATGGAACTAGATTTGACTATGACTGGCATCCTTGCTCAGGATCAGAAACACTCAATGATAAATTTTGCAAGTTGGGACATTTATGCCATTTGATTTGGGTGTGTTTCCAATAAATGTGACAACTGATATTACAACCACATACCACTTAAGACTGGGTTTTAATTACATCTACGTACATGGTTAACATTCCAATAAATTGTAAATTCAATATTTAATGTAGTTGACACAATCTTATTTGGGAAATATTGCAATATCAATAAGTATTGATATTGAATTGCCATGGTAACCTTTCTATAAAAATTAACAATAATACTAAAAATTTAACAGTCATCATCTATAAATTTATTTTAAATATAAATAATATGAGAATTTCTTTATAATTAATTACGTAATTGAAAATTACATGCTTGATATGAATCAACATCTAGTAATATATATATAAATCAAGTGTATTTGTTATTTTTCTATAATGATATCTTTGAATGCGCAATACAAATATCTCAACCCCATACAAGGGGATATGCACAGCTGACTTGACCTAGGATTTGGGACACTTTTACGGTGCCATATGGAAGAATTTCTTCTTTAATATTATTGAGGGATGATGCTGCTTAGATTGTGATATTCCAAGGAAAATTGGGGACTGTCACTTGGAGTTGCATGGATGTCCCCCTCGTTGGTGGTATCATCTGTTGTTGTCACGTGAATGGGTCTAATTTTCTCAATTTGAAAATTCTTCTCACAATAACTCCATAGCATTTTGTCTAATCCTTCGTCCTAGTAATTTGATTGATTCTTGGATCGAGACTCTCGTATTGTTTGGAGTGAGTATTTGTCATATTATCCCATTATTTTAGAAAAAGTGCAATATTACGCAATCATAAAATAATGGGTTAGATTTTTATTCTCTAATATGTAATTGCTAACACTGCAAAATTAAGGAATTTGCTATTGAGGAATTGGTTTCCCCCTGCATCACTTCCTTAGTATTGTGGTCCACTATTAGTAAAGTAATTACGAGAGTGATTCATTCAACAGATATATGAGAATAAAGTACCTAAAATGATATTTCTAATTGCTCAAAATTTCGTTAATCGGACTATGCAAAAAAAAAGAAAGAGGATGCAAGTCACAATATTGTTATGTATACCAATACACACGCTAGATCGAAAATCATATATGACCGTGGCAATCTCAATTTGACCTGGCAGCCGTGTGAGGAGGGCTCCGAGCAAGCAAAGCGAAGGTGCACTTCGTGGTTTTTTACATAAATCTCTGCCGTGTCTTTTGGGTGGATGGATGCAGACATATGTGTCATCAACTATTATTGTTTTCACCCTATCCCATGAAATTATGAAATCCCACATCCATTTGCTACTTGGAAATTCTACCCTTGATAATTCCATGATATCCAACGAATTTCTCTGCTCTTTGCTAAGCTGAATTTCTTAAATTATTGCACCTTTTAGCGGATAGTTCTTATGTTTATTCAATTGGTAAAGTACAAGCAATCAATTATTAGAAAGCACCAAATCAACATCTAGTACATGTATAGTGGAACAGAGTGTCCTTCCTCATGAAATTTTTTCCTTCCTCCATCCCTCAATGTAAGATTTGATATCAGAGAAATTTGCATCCATAACGATAAGGACCCCCCAAGTGCACAAAGTATACAACTTTCCACAACTAGTGAGAATGTTATATAATTTATAACTCATCTAAGAGCACTGAATTAGCATCATCTACTACACACACAAATACATATATTGGAATTCCGAGTGTGTCCTTATGTATGTTTTCCCCCCTCAATGTCATCATTTAATGCGCGTCGATCAAAAATATTAATTTGAGTGGCAGGTGGAATTGCTTTTGCCCCCTTCTTCCATCCCCCGAAATAAGAGTGGATCTATAAAGGGCACTAGTGGACGAAGATTCAAACTTCACACAATGGGAAGTGCATAGTACATGGGTAAGACTTGAGGAAGACGAGACAGTGACATAATCAGAAAATTGTAAAGAAATTTTTTGAAGAAAAATAAAATAAAATAAACGTATGAAACTACATTGTTATAGATCTTTTTCTCAATTTGTGAGTAAAACACAATAATGAAAAATCAGATAAAATAAGATAAATAGGTCATATTTCTCCTAAGTAAATTAGTGCCCATCCTAGAAGTCTCATGTCAAGTCAACCATGCGTGGCTGCCACATTGGGCGTGTGGAAAATGGCAGTATTCTTCCCACTAAGGTCTCTCGCTATGTGATGGATGCTTCAGTGCTTTTACCACTTTACTTTAGGGGATTAGAGAATAAAGGCAGCAAAAGCTGCGTTTCATCTATCATGGAAATTAACCTCAAATTCACAGATGTCATCAATGAAATACATAGATATACACACACCAGATGATGACCCGTATCTCCTATGAAATTATCAATTATATAATTCTCAGTATCATTTTTATGCTTTGATTAACATTCTTGTATGATTTTTCTGATCGAAAGTTAACTTTTCAATTCTTTGTGATTTTTGTGGATCTAGTATTAAATCTTGGAATCACCTATTCTTCTCATACCCCATTACAAGTGATATATGGCATTCTTTACTTGCACGGATCCAGGTAAATCAGCCCATTTGGGGATTGGCATTTTGAGTTTGCCTAGGCTCAGCGCAACATGCAAGGAAGGGGTGCTCTAGCAACAATTTATAAGATTCTCTTCACCATTTTTATCATCTTGTGTGGAAAGAATAGAACTATTGAATTTATTATGAGTTCATAAGAGATCGGACATGTTTTCACCTAAAAGTCTAAGCTGATAAGTGGTGGTACCCAATCTTCTTATAAGTTCACATCTTTCTCATTATTTGGTTAATGTAGGATCATATATCTCAACACCTACTCTCACGTGGTAACGTGATCCACTTTGCCACATGCTATTAAACACCCACCCTCAACAACTGTTTACAAGTTGAATATTCTTCTTTCAATCTCAGACGAGGGGTACAATTGGCCAAGAGTCGAACAATTTTCTTCCATACTCGGGCCTATATCAATTGAACATGAGTCGTGCTTTTGGACTCAGGTCGGACGAGATATGAGCCCACTAGCTTTGATACCATGTAGAAATTGAAAAATAACATAAGGGTAGTGTAGAAATAATAGAAATATGTGCTACCAATGTGACTAAATCCATGGGAGTAGAAGATTTATTATTCTGACTAACTCGAGAAATTACATCAACCGATTCGCTTATTTATTTATAATAATAATAAAATTTGAAAATAAATTTTAAATCAAATCTAGAATATTTTAATAATCTTAACTATCTAATTTATTTGATATCGAGAATCAAATTTTCTAATAATGATAAAATTGAATCTCTAACACTTTCCCTCGAGAAAAGCATGTAGCAATGTAAAATGATTGTCTTGCACGATAAAATGTCACGTTGGCTTTGAGTATCTGATTAAGGTTGATGATAGTAACAAAACTTCTTGGCCCGATAATAACATGAAAATCGATTTATGCATCTTTTGCTTTAGTGGTTAAAGAATCAATGTTGACTTGTGGCTTCTTACTTTCAAAAGTTTAATCAACCGACCTGAGTCTTCTCTTCTTTGATTTTAGAGGCCATAGGGGGTAAATCAATGCCTTCATTATTGATGATTTGCTTGATCGTACTACTCTATTAACATCTTCCGCGCAACCAACTTCTCAGGATCGACTTGCAAAGATACCATATTAAATTCTTGTAAGCTCATAAGGGATCGAACCTGTTTTTACCTAAAACTTTAAGTTAATAGGTGATGGTACCCAATTTTCTTATAAGTTTGCGACTTTTTCTTTATTTGGTTGATGTGAGATCATATATCTCACTAGAAGTCATCGGATTTTCTAAAGTGATGCCTCCTATACCAGTATAATTGTAAGTTCTGTATTGAGTTTGCTAAGGTCGCGCATCAACTCCTTACTTCACATTGAGTCAAAAGTAGGAAAATCTCATTTGAGTCCTATATTAGGCGCTGGAGTTTAATGATCTTTTGATTTTTTGAAATCGCAATGTGTACTTTCTTAATTAATTGATTGATTAATACAATACTTCAATTATAAAAAAAATGTAATCTTTTTTCTATGGGAAGAGAGGTTTGTATTTTTATGTGGAGGGCAGGGGGTGCTTCAGAATTTCGAGGGAATTAAAATTAGATTTGAAGAGAAGAGTGAGACGATTCAATTAATTGTCATAAAATTTTAACGCGAGAGAGATTAAGAAAATATTTAGTACTAATTTTACTATCTTATTATCAATTTTTAACTTCTTTTGAGTTAATTTTTTATTATAATTTTTTTAAGATCAATCTTGAGATCGAATTACGTGTCCATTATCCTTTATTATACTACTATGTTATATTATCATCATTTTATTAAAAAAAGAAAAAATCATAAATAAAAGGCAGTTAGAAAAAATTAGATGTTATTAAACGGTAAAAAAAATTTTAATTGAATCTAGGTTGAGAGACAGAGGAAGAGAGCGAGAGAGAGAAAGAGAGCATGAGCGAGAGAGAGAGCGTGCAAGCAAGAGAGAGGGAGAGAGAAAGAGAGAGAGAGGGGGGAGCGCAAGTGAGAGAGAGAGAGAGCATGCGAGAGAGAGGGAGAGAGAGCCGAGAGAGAGGGAGGGGAGAGAGAGAGAAAGAGAGAGAGAGGGAGATGGAGAAAGAGCAGAGAGAAAGGAAGAAAGAGATAGTGGATCCCGTCATATGTCTCGTAGCAATCCACATATTTCAAACATGAAGTCACGTCATCAAGGAGCGCCATGTAGACCGTCCACGTCATCAAAAATTAACGGCGTTAGTAAAAAACTAACAGAATATACTAAAGTGTCGCATATTTAAAAAAAAAGTATTACAGAGTTACATTTTAAAAAATTTGTACCAAAATGTTACGTGAGCAAAACGTTTTGTACCAACTATGTAATTTACCCCAGATTAATCATAAGAATGTGGTTAGGCTATTGGGCTGTCGCTTGGAGACAGAAGTTCCATATCTGGTGTACGAGTTCATATCTAATGGAACCCTACATAGCTATCTCCACGAGCCAAATGAAGGATTTTTCATCTCATGGGAGGTGCGCCTGAGACTCGCCACAGAAGTTGTAGAAGCCCTATCATACTTGCACCCTGCTACATCTACCAACATTCTCTTACATGACAAGTATCAAGCAAAAGTAGCAGACTTTGGATCTTCCAAATATGTTCCCCTCAACCAAACACATGTGGCCGCCCTGGTGCAAGGAACTTTCGGTTACCTAGATCCAGAGTATTTTCAATCAAGCCAATTGACAGATAAAAGCGATGTGTACAGTTTTGGTGTGGTCCTTGTTGAGCTCTTGACTGGACAAACGCCCATCTCTTCACTTTGAGCTCAGGAGGGTATAGGTTTGGCCACATATTTCACTATAATGATGGTGGAGAATCGGCTGTTTAAAATTCTGGACAATCAGATATTGCAGCAGGCAGAGAGAGAACAGGTCATGACTGTTGCTAACCTCGCAAAAAGGTGTCTTCATTTGAATGGGAGAAGTCGGCCCACCATGAAAGATGTGGCAATTGTGTTGGGGGGCATAAGAAGGCCGCTGGCTTCTATCAGCAATGTTCACCTGAACAATGAGTTGACTTGTTGCTTGAGCATTGGCCAAACAAGTGAAGCAAGTCTAACTAGTCGGGATGTTCTCACATCAACATGCTCAGAAGTAATATTTAATTCTACTTTGATGGCGGATATGGGACCGCAGCTATGCACCCAGACATGGTGAAACATGGCTGACAACTGTCAATTTGCTGCCTTAATCTTTTAATTCCTCTGGGTGTACTTATCACTAGTGCAATTCTATCTCCTTATTCTATATCAAGTAATAAGAAGTTATATTTTCCAATCGGTCCTGTAGTCATATCTCGGACCTTCACAGGTAATTTTTGCACTAGTCTCCCTTCATAAAAGATTAGACTATTAGAAAGCCTTGTACCTAGCCATTCCTTAGTGCTAAAATTCGGTCAACTGAAATTTTCAACCGGTAAAGCTGCTGCTAGTGCTAGTGATTGTAGTAGTTGCCACGAACTAGATAGCTGATACAAACATGAAATAAAGTGTGATCTTTGCAAAATGGATTAACACTCTTTTTCATCCTATCTATTTATCTCTCCCTCTCTCTCTCTCTCTCTTCGAATGAGATCTATTCTGCAGTTCGTCCTTGCTCTGTTCTGTGCTCGCTGAAGCACAGCACTACTACTATTTCTTCGATCTTCCATCATAATAGGATGCAGTCCCACTGACTCAGGGCTGAAGAGGCAGGGGAAATGCCTTCCTATGCCCATCTGTTGTTGTACTTCGGTAGGAGATAGACCAAAAACATCCATGTGAGACGCAACACACTACACCACTCATCCAGTTTCTTTGTCCCTCGAAGTTTCTTCAATAAATGAGATTGTGAGACAAACAAAGATAAGGATTCACTGCCAGGGGTCGTTACAAGGAGAAAAACACCATCCAAGCTGCCAGCTTGATCTCTCATGTTCATACGGTTGGCCTACGAGCCCATACATTGAAGCGAATGGGGTTAAATTTTTATTCTTTAATATGTAATTAAGAGAATGATCCAACGCACACATAAAGAGAAATTGTCTAAAAAACCGATGAAAAACGGTACTGTATTTTTTTGACGTATTAGATAGCCATTGATCGAGCCGTCCGCAGACACTGAGATGCACTTTATGATTTTGTCATACAAATATCAACCGTGTCTTTCGGCTGGATGCAGACATATATCTCATCAGCTGTAATTGTTTTCGCTGTTTCCTATGAAATCACGGAGGCATTTCTTAACTCTCACTTCTTTTCTCTATTTGAAAATTTGAACATTCCCATTGTTCCTATTCATGGAGTCATAATAAATGGAATAGATCCACGGAAGAATGGAAATGGCCAGTCATCTACCTTTTCCAGGTCTGACAATTGGTGTGAGGCAAGTTCCCCACTTGCAGAGATTTCACCTAATGCAACAGCATTACTGGAGCCTTCTCCTCCACAAACTGGCTACCCGAGCAATATCGAGATGATGGATATACAATCCACTCAAGATCTACTTGTAGAGACCCGACTCGGACAAAGCAAGGCGGACCTGATCTTGTGGACCGCTACTAACGCTGGTAAATTCACAACATCCAGCTCTCCGTGTGCCTTTTGAGGAGGAAAAGGAGTAAATTGTCCCCGGTTCAAACTTGCATGGCTCAGCCCTAGTGTGCCTAAAGTTTGCTTCATCGGTCGGTTAAACTTAGCTTAGATATACAAGACAAGCTAGCCACTAAGGACGGAGTTCGAAAAGAGTAAATATGGCAAATAAACTGTGCTGCTCGGCAGAGGAGAGCAGGGGCCATTTGTTCTTCTCACGTCCATTCAGTAAAAGGATTTGGAACGGAGTATCGCAAAGGGGTGACATCAATAGAGCGTGTGGTGACTAGGGCCAAGAAATTGCAGGGCGAGGTGATACAGACTATACTTCTAAGGTGACAATGGTCTTCATTTATTTTGTATTATATGGAGAGAGAGGAAGTCTATATTACACTGCCAAGAGAACCCCACCGAAGAACATTATTTCTGGGCCGTTGAGCCTTATTTTGATCAAAGAGGGCCTCATGAAATTGGGCTGCAAAGCCTTCTTCTTGTACTAGCTCAAGCCCAAGAACATGGTTATGTACTATATAAACACCCACTGTGGGTAAGTGAGAAAAATCGATCACTGATTTTGCTTTAAATTATTACACTTTTTTTTGTGATAGTTCTTACGTTTATTCAATTGCAAAAGCAAAACCACTCAATCAGAAAACCGTATAAAATGTTATTAAAAAATATAGTAAAAGTAATATAATTAGCAATTACTTTAAGAGAACAGGATTGGTAGATTTTTTTGCAACTCCAAGTGTCCTTAAGTATGTTTTCTTTAATGTCATCACTCAATGCGCAATGCTGAAAAAATAAATCTTTTATCGGAAAAATAAGAATAAAGACTTTAGTATATAAGAGACTGATTAACACTATTCTATTTTTTCTTTTGGTTATACATCGACTTATCGCATTTATAAATTGAGTGGAAATTCAATATAGTATTAGAGCATATTACCATGTGGCCTCACACTACACTAAGGTCAAAAACTAAAAGAAGGCTCGAGATTAATTATTAATTAGTTCGATATGGAAATATGAAGTTGTGTTTGTGTTTTGTATGTGGGCGTAAAGAGGGTAATTGGCATATGAGAAGGCAAAGCAATCGAGCGATCGTAATCCCTACAATTTTTTGGAATTTACAGCAAGAAGAAAACTTCTTATTTCCTTAATATTCGGGGAAAATATAGCACATGCAGTCAATATTCCAATAAGAACTACATTAACAGAGTAAATTGCCTATGTATCACCATGATTCGCTAGGTAGGAACGGGCGAACATCTGAAAAAGATGTAGCATCAGCCTCTGTCCCGTATCCTCTCGATGCATATGATGCATCAATTATCCCTAGTGACTCAGCCTTCATGTGATCACGTTTAATTTCTTGACCTTCCTCAATAATGGAAGCTGCTAGCACAGGGTTTTTTATGCCTTCCAATTCCATCACCACTTCTCTCATCGTTGGTCTTTCCCGCCCTTTGGGACTTAAGCACCGCCTTACAAGGTTTGCCATTGCAGTAATCTCTTCCTCTCGGCCTCGCTCAAAAACAGTGGCATCGACTATATCAAAAAGACGATTTTCCTCCATAGAAATGACGAAGTATGTTGCCAAGCTTCTTCCCTCGCTCACTCTCAGTGAACACACTGGCTTTTGTCCCGTCAAGAGTTCAACGAGAACCACCCCGAAGCTATAAACGTCACTTTTGTCTGTAAACTGGCTCGTCTGGAAGTACTCTGGGTCCAAGTAGCCGAAGGTTCCCTGAACCAATGTGGTCAGGTGAGTCTGATCAAGGGCAACTGATCTTGAAGTCCCAAAATCGGCAATTTTTGCATGATACTTCTCGTCTAGGAGTATGTTGGAAGACTTGATATCACGATGAAAAATAGGGATGGATGCTAAAGAGTGCAAGTAGAATAGGGCACCTGCAACTTCATTGGCAATACGTAGTCGCGCCTCCCATGGAATAGAGACTTCCTGGTCATGGAGGTACTGGTAAAGAGTCCCATTGGGAATGAACTCATACACAAGAAGGGGAAATTCACTTGCTAAGCAACACCCCAAGAGCTTCACAATGTTTCTGTGGTTGATTTGTGAGAGGATAACGAGTTCATTGATGATGGGTTCAACATTCTCCTCATCTAATGCTACCGTTTTCTTAACAGCAACTATTCGTCCATTTGTCAACATCCCTTTGTAAACTGTACCTTGTCCACCTTTTCCGAGAATTCTATCATCATTAAAGTGGTCAGTGGCCTTATCCAACTCCTTGGGAGTGAATAATCTACCTTTCTCGACATTACCTTCTGGAGAAGACAATTGCCATGCTAAGGTAATCTTTTTGAAGTACCTCGATTTGAGCTTGGCCTTTCTTCTTTTCTTGATAAGTCTACATGTGCACCATGGTATGCAAATCAAGAGTAACATCCCGATTGCCGGACTAGAAAGTACACCTATTTTTAAAGGAAGATAAGGAAACGTGTATCAGAGTGAACAAGTGATTGGCGTTGTAGTGCATGAATTTGACTTGATACGGTTATTTAAAATTGAACGAGTGGTTGATGTTTTGCTTCGAGATTGATCACTTCTAGGACATACCGATCGTAGCGAGACCCGCCCATACAATGCTGCTATCACCCGGGCAATCATAAGATCCTTGTACATTCTTACAGTTATTTAGGCCACCACACCTCATGCTTCCGTCGGGGTATGGAATTTCACATTCATTTATATCTGATATAGAGCAAATATTTGATTAGAAACACAGAGTCTGTTACTAGTTCACATTTGAAGCGATGAAATGGAATGGAGTGCAATAGATAGAATAGAGTAAAATTTTATAACATTGAATAATTTATGGTTTTTTCTTACTCCACGAATATGATAAAAGTGGAACGAAAATTCCTTGACATTTTTGGAATGCATATTCCATGAATTCATATAAATTTCGTACCATAAATTATGTGCACACTATCACTACATATAATTACGTATTTGAGTTTGAGCTGTTAAAGTTAGTTTATGCACACAAAAAAATTACGTATTTGAGTTCATTAAAAAAAAACTTATGTGTAACTTGAAGAAAAACAAACAAACAAACAAAAAGAAGACTTATATGACACAGAGCTTTCAAACAATAGAGTAAAGACATGGAAAGGAAAAGTTAATTTAAAGGGCATACCTTTACATCCATCCTCTATATAAGGATTGCCGTAGTAGCCATAACTGCAGTTGCAGCTGATAAATGTAGTAGCGTTCATGTCGACGTAGCCCACTTCACGGCACTCTGCGCTCTTAGAGCCATAATAAGACTCGTTTTTGGGCTGTGCAAACTCATAATAATAATAATAATCATCATCACCGACATAAGTACGGTTCTCAAGACTTTGTCCGATGGATGTTGGAAAGGCAGCATTGACTATTCCCCATCGCAGCACGACCGGAGCATATTCCCCATCCCGAACGGCATACAAATCTGTGGAGTTGGGTTGGAACCACGTTGAATTCACCAGGAATGCAAACTGGCAATCATGATCTCTCTCACTTGTTCCCAGAGTTTTATCCCCCAGGAAATCAACGGTAAAGCCCTGAAGACCAGTGGGAATCGTGGAACGGCAGCAATCCATGCCATCACAAGAGCTATAATGTCGTGTATTCTTTCCAGTGCACTCAGTAGAGCAACCGGTGGAGAAATTATTCGGCCCTTTAAGCATAGCAACGTTCTCACACCCGACTGCAACAAAAATGTTATCAGTCTGGGAGATGAAGAATGGGCTCCCGTAAAAGATCACAGGCTCGCGTATCGTATAATGTACGGGCTTGCAGCTCGTGCTCGAGTAGAATATCGGGAAGTTGACCGTGATTGCAGTAGGGTCTCTAGAAAATTTATCGCGAGGAAAGGATATGTTGAGAACCTGTAACTCGAGCTTCTTCAATTGGGGGATACCATTGTTACAGAGGATCTCGTACCACTCGTCCAGGAAGCAGCCAGCTCCAACACCAAAGGGAAAAGGAATGGATGTGTTGCCACATCTATCCAGGCAATCGGTCTTGGCAAGAGGGTAGATCGGATAAGGTGATGCTGCCGCTGTCGACATGGGTAGCAAAAGTAAGGAACATAGAAGGAGTAGGAACCTAAACATGACTTTGGCCATCACCTCTCTTCCTGCTTTGAACACTGAGAAATGAGTTCCAGAAGAATCAATGGGATGTGAAGCATATATATATATATAGACCGTATGCCATCTTTGTATGTTCATGGTAACGTTTCTATAAAAATTAACAATAATACTAAAAATTTAACACTCATCATCTGTCGATTTATTTAAAATATAAATAACATGAGAATTTCTTTATAATTAATTACGTAATTGAAAATTACTTGCTTGATATGAATCAATATCTAGTAATTTATATATAAATAAAGTGTATTTATTATTTTTCTATAATGATATCTTTGAACGTGCAACGCAAACATCTCAACGCCACACAAGGGGACATGCACAGTTGACTTGACCTAGGATTTTGGACACTTTTATGGTGCCGTATGGAAGAATTTCTGATTTAATTTTATTGAGGGATAACGCTGCTTAGATTGTCATATTTCAAGGAAAATTGGGGACTGTCACTTGGAGTTACATGAATGTCCCCCTTGTTGGTGGTATCATCTATTGTTGTCACGTGAATGGGTCCAATTTTCTCAATTTGAAAATTCTTCCCACAATAATTCCAAAGCATTTTGCCTGATCCTTCATCATAGTAATTTGATTGATTCTTGTATCGGGACACTCGTATTGTTTGGGGTGAGTATTTGTCATATTATCCCATTATTTTAGAGAAAGTGCAATATTATGCAATCATAAAATAATGGGTTAAACTTTTATTCTCTAATATGTAATTGCTAACACTGCAAAATTAAGGAATTTGCTATTGAGGACTTGGTTTCCCCCCAGCATCACTTCCCTTAGTATTGAGGTCCACTATTAGTAAAGTAATTAAGAGAGTGATTCATTCAACACATATATGAGAATAAAGTATCTAAAATGATATTTCTAATTACTATGCAAAAAAAAAAAGAGGATGCAAGTCACAATATTGTTATGTATACCAATACACACGCTCGATTGAAAATCATATATGACCATGGCAATCTCAGTTTGACCTGGCAGCCGTGTGAGGAGGGCTCCAAGCAGGCAAAGCGAAGGTGCACTTCATGATTTTTCACAAAAATCTCTACCGTGTCTCTTGGGTGGATGGATGCAGACATAAGTGTCATCAGCTATCAATGTTTTCACCCTATCCAATGAAATTATGAAATCCTACTTCCGTTTTCCACTTGGAAATTCTACCCTCAATAATTCCATGATATCCGACGAATTTCTCTGCTCTTTGCTCAGTTGAATTTCTTAAATTATGGCACTTTTTAGCGGATAGTTCTTATGTTTATTCAATTGGTAAAAGTACAAGCACTAAATTATTAGAAAGCACCAAATCGGCACCTAGTACATGTATAGTGGAACAGAGTGTCCTTCCTCATGAAATTTTTTCCTTCCCCCATCCCTCAAAGTAAGATTTGATATCAAAGAAATTTGCATCCATAATAATGATAAGCAACCCCCAATGCACGAAGTCTACAACTTTCCACGACTAGTGAGGCACGCATGCTTGACTTGACTTGAAACTTTGGGCACTTTGACGTAGGGGAAACGTGCCGTGATAATATTTGCTATCAGCTCAACCGCGACCACTCTCTCACGTATTTTATCTTACAATGGACATCTTATGTTACATAATAAATGCAAGCCAATCGGTTTCCTATCTTCTTCTTGGCCACTTTCTCATCTCTCCTTCAACTTCTTAATCCATATGTCTTTCACCGGTCTAAGGTTGATCACTTGCCCGGAAATTCTAATAGAAAAACGTAGCTCTATCCGAACGGTTCATGGACCTAGATTCGACTGTGACTAACATCCTTGCTTAGGATTAGAAACACGCAATGATAAATTTTGCAAGTTGGGACATTTCTACTGTTTGATTTGGGTGTGTTGCCAATGAATGTGACAACTGATATTACAACCACAGACCACTTAAGATTGGGTTTTAATTACATCTACGTACATAGTTAACATTCTAATAAATTGTAAATTCAATATTTAATGTAGTTGACATAATCTTATTTGGAAAATATTGCAATATCAATAAATATTGATATTGAATTGGCATGGTAACCTTTCTATAAAAATTAACAATAATACTAAAAATTTAACACTCATCATCTATAAATTTATTTTAAATATAAATAATATGAGAATTTCTTTATAATTAATTATGCAATTGAAAATTACTTGCTTGATATGAATCAATATTTAGTAATTTATATATAAATCAAGTGCATTTGTTATTTTTCTGTAATGATATCTTTGAACGCGCCACACAAATATCTCAACCCTACACAAGGGGACATGCACAGTTGACTTTTAGCATGCCATATTGTAGAATTTTTTGGTTTAATATTATTGTTAGATGATGATGCTTAGATTGTGATATTTCTAGGAAAGTTGGAGACTGCCACTTGGAGTTACATGGATGTCCCCCTCGTTGGTCGCATCATCCGTTGTTGTCACATGGATGGGTCCAATTTTCTTAATTTGAAAATTCCTCCCATAATAATTCCATAGCATTTGGCTTGATCCTTCATCCTAGCAATTTGACTGATTCTTAGGTCGGGACTCCCATATTGTTTGTGGTGAGTGTTTGCCATATTATCGCGATGTTTTAGAAAGGGTGCAATATTTTAGTTACAAAACATGTAGATTCTATAATTATAAAATAATAAATTTTATAATGTATCTGTACATTTTGTGATTTCCTAGAGACTACGCCTCTGACCTCACTTGGGTAATTGCTAATAGAAGATGTCGATGTCCTTATACTTTTCGTTATAAATTAACCTTCATGATCCACATATACTTTATATGGGAGAAGCGTAACCAAAGAATATGTTAGCACCATGTTTCCTCATCTCAAGCTATGGTGAATTTAATATTAAATTTGATATACTCTACCCCACATGACAACTTGTCTAACTATTACAAACTTTAGCTTACCATAGAATTTTATGCTAATTAACCATGTTTGATCCTTTTGTAGTCTTTTTGATATCTACATAAATATTTTGTGTATAACTTATATTTGAACAATAAAATTACAATTCTAAAAAAAAAAAGGCTACATTTTTGTTCTTTAATATGTAATTACTAACATTGTAAAGTTGAGGAATTTGCCTTTGTTAATATATATAAGTAATTTTAGTATTCACCATCATTTCTGAACTCTTTGATATCTCATTCTATTACTCAACATCTTAAATTTTTTGTTGGACATCGGTTACGTATCATACCAGTCTAAGAGAAAATTTATATTTGATCACTACAGTATATGAAGTAAGAAGAATCCGGAGTTTTGAAAACGTGCAAAACCCGATATACTGCATGAGGATGAGTGTTAATATATATAATCATATATCGAAGAATTCATTAAAGGAGAAATCCGAGCCTTGAGAATATACAGAAGCCCCCTTGACATGTGAGAATGTGCTTCATGATTTTTCAAATAAGTTTTGCATAGGGCATGTTGGATGGATGTCCCGCTCGTTGGTCAAATCATTTGTTATTATCATGTGACTGGCTCCAATTTTCTAAATTTGAAAATTATTCCCACAATTAATTCCATAGTATCTCGATTCTTCATCCTAGTTTGACTGTGCTCATCCCACAATTATCATCTCTCTCTCTCTCTCTCTCTCTTCGTATGAGATCTATTCTGCAGTTCGTCCTTTCTCTGTTCTGTGCTCACTAAAGCAGAGCGCTGCTGTTTCTTCGATCTTCCAACATAATAGGACGCAGTCCCACTAATTGGGAGATCAGGTCTTGCAAGATCTTCGGCTGCCTCTGACTCAGGGCTGAAGAGGCAGGGGAGATGCCTTCCTATGCCCATCTGTTGTTGTACTTCAGTAGGAGATAGAGTAAAAACATCCATGTAAGATGCAGCACACTACACCACTCATCCAATTTCTCTGTCCCTCGAAGTTTCTTCAATAAATGAGATTGTGAGACAGAACAAAAGATAAGGATTCACTGCCAGGGGTCGTTACAAGGAGAAAGACACCATACAAGCTGCCAGCTTGATCTCTCAAGTTCATACGGTTGGCCTTTGAGCCCAAACATTTAAGCCAATGGGGTCAAATTTTTTATTCTTTAATATGTAAGTAAGAGAATGATCCAACGCACACACGCGAAGAAAGTGTCTAAAATGATATTCTTGCTCAACCTGTAAAATATGTCATATTATTTTGAAAAATTGCTTACCATAAATTACAAAAGCCGATGACAAACGGTACTGTATTTTTTTGACGTGTTAAATAGCCATTGATCAAGCTACCGGTAGACGCTAAGATGCACTTTATGATTTTGTCAAAGAAATATCTACCGTGTCTTTCGGGTGGATGCAGACACATGTCTCATCAGCTGTAATTGTTTTCGTTGTTTCCTACGAAATCATGGAGGCAATTATTGACTCCCACTTCTTTTCTCTATTTGAACATTCCCATTCTTCCTATTTATTGAGTCTTAATATATGGAATAGATCCACAGAAGATTGGAAAGCTCGAGATATTGCATCAGCAGCACTGAAGCTTTCTCCTCCACAGACTGGCTCCAGGAGCAATATCGAGATGATGGATAGACAGTTAATTCAAGAGCTAATTGTAGAGACCCAGCTCGAACCAAGCAAGGCGGACCTGATCTTGTGGACCGCTACTAAAGCTGGTAAATTCACAACATCCAGCTGTCGGTGTGCTTTTTGAGGAGGAAGAGGAGTGAAGTGGCCCTGATTCAAACTTGCATGGTTTAGCCCTAGTGTGCCTAAACATTGCTTCATCAGTTGGTTAAACTTAGCTTAGATATACAAGACAAGCTAGCCACTAAGGACAGAGTTCGAAAGGGTAAATATTGCATATAAATTCTGCTGCACAGCCGAGAAGAGCAGGGACCATTAATTCATCTCGTGTCCCTCAGTAAAAGGGATTTGGAACCGAGTATTGCAAAGGTAAGACATCAATAGAGCGTGTGGTGACTGGGGCGTAGAAATTGCATGGGCTACAAAGTGTCCAATGGTCTTCATTTATTTCGTATGGAGAGATAGGAAGTCTATATTAATTACACTGCCAAGAGAATCCCTCCGAAGAAAGTGTCTGGAACTCCATTGAGAGCTCAGTTAGGGGACGACTAATGGGCATGGGGAACACACGAATGGAGGTCAGTACCGAGCCTCAAAGGACGCTGCTGGTAAGCCGGGGGATTGTAGAGCTGCGAGAGTTCTGACTTTATATGATGTTGCACCCCGCCGCAAAATTGCGTTGTTTTCTTTCAGGGCCTTTGAGCCTAATTCTGATCAAAGAGAGGGCCCAAGAACATGTGTATGTAGTACCCACAGAGTGTAAGATCACTGATTTTGCTTTAAAGAACAAGAAGAAAATGCTCTTTGTTCAGCTGAATTTTCTCAAATTATTACACTTTTGTTTTAGTGATAGTTCTTATGTTTATTCAATTGCTAAAGCAAAACCGCCCAATCAGAGAATCGTACAAAATGCTATTAAAAAAATATAATAAAAATAATCCAATTAACAATTACTTATGTTTCTTTTTTTCTGTAGTTTTCCCTTTGTGGCATCATCCAATGCTCGTCACAGATCTTATTTTCAGTGACAGATGGAAATGGAATCCGTTTGCTCCCTTCTTCCATCCCCACCCAAAGTAAGAGGGAATATAAAAAGAGAAATTTGCATCCGTAATCGAAAATGACCCAAGTGTAGGAAAGCCACAACTTTCCACAACCAATGAGAGGCATGCACAGTTGACTCAATTTGAGACTTTGGGCACTTCCACAGAGGAGAAACGTGCTGTGCCGTGCCGTATTGTTGCTCTTTCACAGATTTTATCTTACAATGAGTTTCTCATGCATCGCCCGTCAAGGAGGATCAGAAAGCTATGATCCCGATTTACATCTAGTTAATTATTTGATTTGTACTATTGATATTTCCCTTTAATCGGTAGGATTTTTGGCAAGAATTTGTTTTCATATTACTCATGAAGAAGATATCCAACGAACAGCAATATATTTTTAGTTATGATAACATGTAAGGTAGAGCCATTTTTCTTTAAATGGCATTCCTTTTATTTTTAAATTAAACTTACAATTTTACTCTTAATATTTTATCTGGTCAATAGTTTCATATCTGGGTTTTTTTTTTTTTTTGCCACCCAAACATCTATCATTTTGTCACCACGTTTGTTTTTCCGTCAAAAAATTATGGCTGTTGAAGTGTCACCACACACATTAGGATTTGGGTCTACATTGGGAATTCAGCTAGAGGGAGACTAAGGGGACTCGCTTATCTGCACAACAAAGCACAGAGCTACGTTCAGAGGACGAGCTGGGCAAAGTGGGGAATCAACCTGCGGCAGTAGCGCACTCAATGGAGTAACTCTGCATCATCTACAGTCTTAAGCTGCGTCCATAGTTGCTGAAGCAAGTCCAACTCCACATGATCAAGATCCCCCCCTTCTCAGGGGCAACACCAAGTGTTGATAAATTTTACCAAGTTGTAACATCCTGTCACCCGTTCTCCTTGATTTGTGAAGCATGCATAAGATGCCCTTCGTAAGATAAAACCAGTGAAAGAGCAAACCGGCCGAGTCAAGCTGACGGCTAATCAACTGAAGAACGTAAATAATATGGCACATTTTCCCTATGTCAGAGTGCCCAAAGTCTCAAATCTCAGTCAACCATACATGGTTCATTGGTTGGTTTTGGAAAGTTGTGGCCTTCGTTCAAGCACTTGGGAGCTCCTTTTTCCTTATGGATGCAAATTTCTCTATAGATATCAACTCTTACTTTGGGGGATGGAAGAAGGGAGCAAAAGCAATTCCAACAATCACTGAAATTAAGATTTTTGCTCAATGCACATTGAATGATGACGTCAAGCTGGAGTTCCAATATATATATATATATATATATATGTAGTAGATGATGCTAATTCGGTGCCCTTATATGAATTATAAATTATATAACATTCTTGCACTAGTTTTATTTTTAAATAATATTTTATCCAATTTTTTGATAGACTGATTCACTTTAATAATTGGACAAATATATGAACACGAACAAAGAGCATTCTTCTATAGATGTTTTCCATTTATTAAGACTTGATTAAAAGGAACAATCAAAATAATATTAAATATTATAAAATTATTAAGGTTAGAATTTTCAAATTCAAAATGAAGAACGAAATTGGATTCAGGAAATGCCCTCATGATTTCATGGGATGGAGACAAGCTGATGGGACATATGTTGCCATCCACCCCATGGACACCGTAACTAACTTTGAAAATTTGTGAAGTTTACCTTAGCCCTGTCCCTACTTCGAGGCCCTCTCTCACGGCAGCAAACATCACGTCTTGACGACTCCTACGAGCATTATTCTTTGTTTTTTTTCCCCCAAACTAAGACAATCATGCCCTTTGTGATCCTGAGCAATGGGTGTCTGACACGATTGAGCATCATAGGAAAATTAACCGGGTAGATCAAGCAAAACGCAACTCTACTTGCATTAATCACTAATCAAGGGAGCCAAGAAGTTCGTGGAAGGCATCGTGAGCTCTTTTTAGTCTTTTATGTCGTAGAGAGAAAGAAGAAGATAACAAGTTCTTTGAGCAATCCCCATGCGGAAAAAATACTAATGCAGTGGTACGATATATTATTAATTAAATTGATGGTACTAAAATGAAGGTAGCAGTTTACTCCATGTTACCTCTTAAATTTAAGAAGAGAAAAGTCATGCTGATTAATTAAATACCTAGCAAAAGGTTTTAAGTGAACATTGATTTTTCGATTGTCCAAATCAAAGGTATTTAAGTTGATTTTATTATTATTGTCGGATCAAGAAATTACACTATTATCATCAACCTCGATTAAATGCTCAAACATTTTATTGTGTAAAACAAGCGATTCATTTTACTATATACTCGTATTGAGAAGGAGTTTAAAGGATATTATATTCTCTATAATTTAAAAAATAATATTACTATATAAAATATATCGATCAATTATATTAATTATTTATTACGATTTTATAATATTAGATTTAGATAATATTTTACATATTTATACATATATTTAGTTCTTTTTCTATAACTAACAAAATAAGTCAATTTATTATATTATTCAATGAGTAAGTTAAAATAATAAATTTTCTACTCTTACTAATATGACCACGTTGCCATCATATATTTTTATTATCTTTATATTATTTCATGTTATATTATTTTAAATTTCTACACAGACACCCAGTAGATAATCTAGTAGATATATATTGGAACCAACAGTCCTTGGTTTTTTTTTCCCCTCTTATGGCACTTCGATGTAGTGGATACGTATGGTATTATTTGCTTTCTTCGGTATGTCGGCCGTCAGCTCGACTCAGGCTTGCTCCTTAGCTGATTTTACCTTCGGATGAGTATCTCATGTTTCACGGGTGAAGGAGAATTGGAGACAAGTTTGTTACAACTTGTAAAATTTATCGATGCTCGGTGCAGCCCTCGGAAGGGGAATTCAATCCTGTGGAGTTGATTCGATCAGTTGACTTCACACTCTGCTGAATGTATGGGTTAAGTATACGTAATAATAGCATCCCATTGAGCGCAAGCCAGTCGGTTTTCTTTCTTCTTCTGGGCCGATTATGTCCTCCATTTTCTCATCTCTCCTCCACCTCCTTGCTCCATGTCATATCTCCGGTCTGAGGTTGATCTCCTCCCTGAGAGTCTTATTTAAATGGGGGTTAAAAAAAAACATAGGTCAATCCGCGGAACAGCTCATGGACCTAGATTCAACTGCAACCAGCATCCTTGCTCCGGAGATACCTGTTGAAAAATCTGTGAAAGAGCAGAGTCAGTCCCGGCTGCTGATAAATTGGACGAAATGAGATAATACCGTTTATGCCTATCTTACCTCAAGTGCCAAAATCTCCAGTCAGGTCAACCACGCGCTTGGAAAGTGTAGCCTTTTCCCACCATGTAAAAGTCTCTACTACTATATCTTAATAATATGGATGGAAGAAGGAAGCAAGAGCACTTTCTACCTATCCTGAAATGAAGATTGTGTTGCTCATTCAAAGATGCTATCCTTGAAAAGTGAAGGAAGTATGAGCACACTAATAGCTGCAGTGTCGTCTCTTCTGATGGCTTTGCTACTTGGAAGTTTGAGCGGTGATGCACAGCAAGCCGCAACACCAAAGCCAAACTGCCAGACCTCGTGCGGGATTCCAATCCCATATCCCTTTGGGATTGGAGATGAAGGGTGTTTCCTGAATGAATGGTATGAGATTGTCTGCCAACAAGACATGACTACTCCTAGCCTGAAAAAGATTGATTTGGAGGTGAAGAGCATCTCGCTGCCAGATTACAACAAGATTGAACCAGCTCAAGCCACCATCCTAGTCAGTCTCCCAGTCATCTATTCAAATGAGAGTTGTTCCCATAATAAGCCAACCAGCTCGGTGCTCCCAAGCTTGGTGGGAAGCCCATTTGTGTACTCGGTGAGAGAAAACGTCCTCCTTGCATTCGGCTGCAACTACCTTACAGTCATCAGCCAAGCTGGATCAGTCCTTGGAGGCTGTAATTGTACGTGCAGAGAACAGGAGAGCTTTGGAACCTTCGGTTACAGTGCAGGCGAAGAGAGATGCTGCAGCTCAGGCATCCAAGAGTCGGCTCTTCAGCAATTGAGCATAGAAGTAATAATGAGGGAAGGCACAGCAAGACCGGGCCAACATAAGGAATGCGGCCGTGCTGTCCTCATGGATAAGTCCACATCCAATGCTACAGTTTCAGATAGTCCGTATTCACCAGAATATGTCATCGCGGTGCTGGAGTGGGGGATTCCGGGTGACACACATCTTGCAGCAGACCTATCTAACCGCTGCCCAAGTTGCCAAAAGCTCAACAATGGCACATTTCCGGATAGCATCGACAGATTTTCCTGCCGAAAGGGTTATATTGGTAATCCCTATATCACTAACGGTTGTACAGGTAAGACAAATTATTTCTTATCACTTCTCCCTCTGTTCTTTCGTCTTAGCGGCTTCACTCTGTGAAGTACTTTCACAAGGACTTGATAGATCCTTTTCTTTTAATCTAGTCAACCTATTAACTCAAATCATTCACAACTATCCTGCATCAGTAGTAGTCAGCATTCTGCGATTGGGACTTGCACTCTACTAATTCGGGATCTTATCCTGTCATGTAGACATTAACGAATGTGAAGATCCAGAGTCCGTGTGCGCTGACATTTGCGTGAATACTGAGGGAGGCTTTCAATGCAGGAATGCTGGAGCGACACTCAAATTTGTTGACTTAGGTAGGTTGGCAACTCCAATTGGTGCATAGCATTAGCGCAATATCCTCTCTGATTATCTATCTATCTGAGTATTCCAACTGACATTTGTTTTCTGACATACTGTCATTATCAGATGCCGAGTAGGGGACAAACCTCAACTGCAGTTCGATTCTGTAAAATCCAAACTAAATATTTCTTTTCAAATTCATCTTCTGCAGGTCTTGGGGCAGGGCTTGGGTTGCTAATTTGCCTTATCCTTTTACACTGGTCATATAAGAAGGTAAAAGATGAAAAACAAAAAATGCGCAAGGAGATGTTGTTTAAAAGAAATGGCGGAACCGTACTTCAACAGCAATTATCCTCATATGAAGGCAATCCCGAAACTAGTAAATTGTTTAGCGTTGAGGAGCTGGAGAAGGCTACAGATAGCTTCAATGAAGGCCGAATAATTGGGAAGGGTGGCCAAGGAACTGTATACAAAGGAATGCTATGTGACGGGCGAATCGTTGCAGTGAAGAAGTTTGTCATAATTCAGGAAAGAAAAGTCGAACAGTTCATTAATGAAGTTATTATTCTCTCACAGATTAATCATAGGAATGTGGTTAAGCTGCTGGGCTGCTGCTTAGAGACGGAAGTTCCATATCTGGTGTACGAGTTCATACCAAATGGAACTCTTTATAGCTATCTCCATGAGCCAAATGAGGGATTTTTCATCTCATGGGAGGTTCGATTGAGACTCGCCACGGAGGTTGCAGAAGCCCTTTCATACTTGCACTCTGCTGCATCTGTGCCCATATACCACAGAGACATCAAGTCTACCAATATTCTCTTAGATGACAAGTATCGAGCAAAAGTAGCAGACTTCGGATCTTCCAAATATGTTCCCCTCGGCCAAACACATGTGACCACCCTGGTGCAGGGAACTTTCGGTTACCTGGATCCAGAGTATTTCCAATCAAGTCAATTGACGGATAAAAGTGATGTTTACAGTTTCGGTGTGGTCCTTGTTGAGCTCTTGACAGGACAAAAGCCCATCTCTTCACTTCGAGCTCAGGAGGGTATAGGTTTGGCCACATATTTCACCATAATGATGGAGGAGAATCGGCTGATTGACATTCTGGACAATCAGATATTGCAGCAGGGTGAGAAAGAACAGATCATAGCCGTTGCTAACCTCGCAAAGAGGTGTCTTCATTTGAATGGGAGGAGTCGGCCCACCATGAAAGAAGTGGCGATTGTGTTGGAGGGCATAAGAAAGCCGCTTCCTCCCAGTGACAACGTTCACCCAAACGATGGGTTGAGTAGCTGCTGGAGCAACGACCAAACAAGCGAAGCAAGTCGTGCCTGTACTGATGTTCTCACATCAACATGCTCTGAAGTAATTGTTAATGTCACTTCGATAACAGATGTCAGGCCCCTGCTATGCGCCCAAACATGGTGAAAAACGTGCCTTCTACCTAGAAAAGCATGCCTACTTCCTAGTGTCCGCCTCAAACCTTTTAATTCCTCTCAGTGTACTTATTGTTGGTGCAGTTTTATCCTCTTAAGCTCAATCAAGTAAAAAGAAGTTACATATTCTGATTGGGTTTTGTAATCCTATCTGGGACCTTCACAGATTATTGCACAAGTCTCACTTGATACAAGAATAGACAACTACAAAGCCTTGTTCTCCTGTGCTACAATTCAATTAACTTAAGTTTTGTGTTGGTAAAGTTGCTGCTAATGCTAGTGATTGTCTTAGTTGCCATTAACTACAAGTACTCGGACCAGAGACATCAATGACTCCATCTTGTTTTCAGACTCAAGGAATTGTTCTAGAAAACAGGGCCCTCTGTCTACTTTCCTTCTAGAAAATATGGTTTGTGCTCAACCATTGTAGTAAGTATAGGGGCCACGGCATGATCAAGTCAGCGTCATACTCTACAAATCAAACAGACCTCAGAAAGTTGAAGTAGGTCACTCCCTGTCCACATTACACGTACTTTAACAATTCCAAGATACATGCTGGCTGTGAAGCCCATCATCTCAATAGTCTTCTGCCATTGGGAAGAAGTGAGCCAGCTTCAATAGTCGAGAGAGCCATTGGACGCGATCCCACTGCTTGAGTTCCTTAGATCCTGCCGACTTGCATAGTTGTCACAGGTCTTGCGGATCTTGGATTGCCTCTGGCTCAGGGCTGAAGAGGCAGGAGAGACGCCATCCTTGCCCATCTGTTGTACTTCAGTCGGAGACAGAATCTTGATATACCACACATTGTTAACAAACTCCCTGCAGTGATAAAGCAATAACAAATAATTTAGTTTTCCCAGTTCTCCAGTTTTCAGAATGTCCCTGCATTGGAATATATGGACCGTAAAAATATACAAAAGTAGAATGCAACCCATCAAAGGCTTTCAAGGTGCAATACAGTGAACTTCAACAACTTTGATTGTGAGAAAGAACAAAGACAAGAACGTACTGCCAAGGGTCGTCACCAAGGAGGAGGACATCATTCTCCCGGTCAACAAATACAAGCTGCCAGCCTGATCTCTCAGGTTCCTCCAGTAGGCCTTCGAGCCCAAACATGTGAGCCAGCTCTCTCCTTAGCTCATCATAGCTGCTGAACTCAGTAATATCCAGCGACCTCCCCAAGGAACCTGATTTCTGAACCTGTCAAGCATCATTATTCAAATTCAAATGGGTAATGTTCAATTCAAATAATATGCGTGAATGGTGTAATAAAAAATCATGCCAGACAAAATGGGCTGAAAAAATATCCTGACCTTCACAAAGGTTCGTAGCAGAGGGTTTGACTGTTCCACATTGTCAGAATGCAAGAACCCTGCCTCATCCAGACAACTTGACGTTGTCATTTCTGAATTGATTGGAAATTCTGTGCCCACTGTACCGTTAAAATTTGAAGCAGGAAATGGCACAGATGAGTCCCTCTCATTGCTTACATTCCTCAGTTGGGCCATCCCATTTTGCAGCATGAGGGATGAAGGCTCTATGTTAACCCCAAAAAGAATGTTGCTGTGCGGATCATTAGCACCTTGGAATGAAGTATATTCCCTTCCAGGGAATGGAGGCAACAGACTTGTGAGTTCGGAGGCATTTGTGTTTGGGACTCCCAAATGCTCCAACTTAGGAAGTGTGCAATGAATAGCTTCAGAAGAAGGTGAAGGTTCAACGGACATGTGCTTCTGCAACAACGGAGTTGAAGAGATTGAATGATTTGTTCCGGTTAAGATTGAGATTGATGAGGTTCCTTCATGTGTAAGCGAGCCTAATATTTTCTGCATGTCAGAAACATCAGAAG